>CABHPQ010146515.1:52958-88603 GCA_902168405.1 Peromyscus aztecus
CATGTAGAGCCTGCTAGAGCCAGAGGGATCTGAGAACTTCACCCTTGAACTCGGCACTGCTGAGCCAGGAATTCACCATAAGCATTCTTTTTTATCTATTATTTAACAGCCACTCTTGCTGATGTCTGCTGATGGTTTTACTTGTGTTTGAGTCTGCTCAGTTAGGTTTGAGACTATTCTGTTTCTCCACCCTGTTTACTATAAGGCATTCAGACTATGCTCTTCTGCCATGTCTTGGATGCTCCCCTCCTTTTTCTCCCTTTTCTCCTTCCTCTCATCTTTATCCCTTCTTCTTTTCACTTCTTAGTTGGAACTCTCTAGAACCTGGGGATCCCACAGTGATAAACACTGTCACAAAAGCAGCTGGGGGAGGGGAAGGGCTTATTTCACCTTACAGTTGGTAGTCCATCACGAAGGCAAGTCAAGGCAGGAAGCCAAGGCGTGAGCCTGAGGGCTAGAACTGAAGGCCACAGAGGCGTGCTGCTCACCGGCTTGCTCCTCCTGGCTTGTGCTGTTTGCTTTCTAATACACTTCAGGACAATCTGCCAGGGACGGCGTCAAACACAGTGGGCTGGGAACTTCCACTTCAGCCATCAGTCAAGAAAACGTCCCAAAGGCTTCCCCAGGGGTCAACTGACAAGACATTTCCTCAACTAAGGTTCCCTCTCTCAGTTAACTCTAGTTTTTGTAAAGTTGATAAAACAAAACAAAAGCAGAACACTACCTCAATTTTCTTTTCTTTCCGAAGTAGATCTAATACTTAACCCATATCCTTGCCTACCCTACTTCTTTCTCACTTCTAATCCTATTAACTAAAATTTGAATAAACTTTCTACTATCCTTAGTTGTTTATTCTCCAACAGTTATTGAAGTCAAAAGGGACATTGTTATTAATTTGCTAGTACAACAATTGCATAGTGTAATATCAAACAGCTGTGGCTGCTCTCCTAGTTAATACCCTGCTTGGGGAGTATTATACAGCTTACACCAGGCACCTTGAGCTCCTGGTCTGAGGAATTGTTTTTTGAACTAAACACTCAATTCTATCACATCCAAATCCCACTTGAACATTACAAATACATCAACTGAAAGAATATAGCTGATAAAAAATAACAACAGATGCATAAATCCCAATGCAGTAACATAAGAAACAGGAAAAACAAAGATTACTCCAAAAATTATTAACCCTAAAGTAATGGCATCCAGTGAGAGTGAGTGAGATGAAATCCCAAACTGAGAACTCAGATAATGATCATAACTATGTTCAAAGTCACAACCCCCCCAACAACAACAAAAAAACCCAAACAACCAGATGAACTATAAAATAAGGAAGGTGGCAGATGGTATGAAAGAGTAATTCAAGAAAGAGATAGAAATACCAGACTACACCCCTCTGAGATGCTGTAAACAAAAAATTGTAGTAAGTCAAATTTTAAAACTCTGTGGAAGTTCTCAGCAACAGAACGGTCAAGAAGATGGCACACTGAGCTTGATGACAGGGAGAAAGAGCTGAAATGACCCAACAAGGTCAAAGCTAGAATAAGAAGAAGGAAGCAGGGGGAATTTCAGGATATCCAAACATTCTGAAAAGACCAAACTTATAGGGTGTATGCATAGAAGGAGAGGAATGTCATTCTAAAGGCAAAGAAAATAATTGTGAAAGAACCACAACAGGAAACTTCCCAGAGTTTAGAAAGGAGATATGTCAGTGCAGATACAGGAGGCCTTTAGGAACCAAACAGACAAGACCAGAAAGATCCTTCCCTCCTCATATTTTAACTAAAACACTAACTACACAGAACAAAGAATGCAGGTTGTAAGTTGGCATAGGAAAGCACCAAGTCACCTACAAAGGCAGGCCCATTAGAACCCTATCAGATGACCCAACTGAAACTTTGAAAACAAGGAGAGACTGGGGTTATGTATTAGGCTCTGAGAGATACTAATTTCCATACTCAGCAAAACTACCTGTCATAACTGAAGGGGAAATAAAAACTTTCCATGATCAAAACAGACTAAAGGAATTTATGACCACCAGGCAAGCCCAGCAGAAGACACGTGAAGGAATACTACAAAATAAAGAGAAAAACAAGACATCCATGAGTCCTCAGGAAAAAACAAACCATGCTAAAATACCAACCCAAAAGGAAAAGATCAATACCAAATTCCACAAAATCAACCAAATGACAGGAATCAATACATAATTTTCAATAAAACCCTATTAATGGTCTTGTTTCCCCAAACCAAAAGGCAGACTAGTAGACTGGATCAAATAGCAGGAGGCAATCCAGGCCTAGAAAGACAGATGCCACCTGTTTTCTCTCCTATGTGGGTCCTGGCTTTGAATGTTCAGATTTCTGTGTTTCATATGGAGCATCTGCAGAGCTCAGAAAGCTGGAAAGGTCCTTGAGAGGGAAAGGGGAAGAGCCCTTGAGGGATGAGAAGGTAGTAGATCACATATGATGGGGCGGGGAGCAATACTGGGGTTAAAAGGTTCTCATTGTTGTTATTGTTTTTAACTCACTTCATTTTCTCCATGTTAAAACAAAACAACAACAAAAACATAACCAGCTACTATTGTCTGCCGAAAATGTTTCTTTTGGTGTTCACACATCTAAATTTCTGTGACGATGATCTTGTGAAATCATCCAGGGGATGAACATTTAAGCAAAGATGGGATGATAGGACAGGAAGAAGATGGGATGACAGGATGTATGAAAAGCTCTTATGGAAACCCACTACTTTCTAAGCTAATTTAAATATATATAATTTAAAAGAAAGTTTTAACAAAGGTTCCCTGCATGGATGGACAGTGCTCCCTTGGAAGACATGGGTTATTGAATGAAAATCTCAGTGCTAGAGGGATACTGTCCTGTGAGTTATTGGCAACGAGCTTTCAGAGACCCCCCAAATAAAACAGACTATTATCTTTGCTCTTGATTATCTTCCAGGACTAGATGGTAGATCCTATTGCAGATGACACAACATGTTTTGGTTGCAGGATACAGAGAAATCAAGCTGGAACTGATCTGAAAACTTCTTCCCCTCTGGCCGGCTTTTACAGTGCCAGGGAGTGCTGTGGATGCTGCTGAGAGAGAAAACCACCAATGCTCTCATCCTCCAGTGAACCTTGTGTGCTATAAGACTGACCTGCCAGGCAAGATGTGCCAACTAGTGTAACAGTGGCACGAGTGTTACCGGGGTAACCAACCACTTCCTGATTTCCTTTGAGGCCTGGCCCACAGGAGGATAATTCTTACCTACTATATAGATCTGATCAAAAGATACAGCTGGGGAGGTCATAATCCCTAGCAGGGAATATGTTGTCAAATTGACCTTTAAATATTTATATTTATACGTATATAGATTAGTGCTGCCCTCAACCTTGGTTAGAGAAGTTTCTCTATGCAGTGGCCAGCAGGTAGTGCAGAGACTCATAACAGGTCATAATATTGAGAATGAGTGACTGCTGAATGCTCATCCTTAAATGGAACATCTATCTCAATTCCACTCAAGGCTCTGGGAATGCATTGGGAAAGGGGTCAGAAAGAATATAAGAGCCAGAAGATGGGGAGGAGTGCTGCTAGTTGCTGTCTCCAGGGCATGTCATGGTCCTTGCACTCATGTACTCACATCAGCAATAGTTATCATCACTAGACGTGCATGTACAAGGTCAAGCTAACAGGAGCAGTCAACATTCCAACAGGCAGCACTAACTGAACTCACTGAGTTACGAAAAGGAGATGGAATGAAGGGGGTGCACATTAGGGTAATGGGAAGAATGGGATGATCACTTAGTCAGGGTTACTATTGCTGTTATGAAACACCATAACCAAAGAAACTTGGGGAGGAAAGGGTTTATTCAACTTATGCTTCCACATCAGTTTGTCATCAAGGGAAGTCAGGACAGGACTCAAGTAGGGTAGGGACTTAGAGACAGGAGACAATGCAGAAGCCATGGAGGGGTGCTGCTTACTGGCTTGCTCTTCATTGCTTGCTTAGTCTCCTTTCTTACAGAACTCAGGACCACCAATCCAGGGTGGTGGTTGGCACCACATAATGGGCTGGGCCCTCCCCCACCAATCACTAATTAAGAAAATAACTTGCAGGTTTTCCTATAGCCCGATCTTATGGAGACATTTTCTCAATTGAGGCTCCCTCCTCTTAGATGACTCTAGCTTGTGTCAAGTTGATATGAAACTGAGACAGTACAGATGGGGAACTGGGGTATATATAATCAAGATACATTGTATGCATCCATGAAATTGTCAAAGAATTAGAGATAATCTCTTTAAAATAAAAATTAATTATTAAAAATCTAGCCATTACAATCCACCCCTTGTCAATTTGACACACAAAAACATCATATAACCTTTTATTCTTTGTTCCCACTGTCTCATATTTATTTGGTTATGCAGCCCAAGTTTAAAAAAATATCCCAAGTCTGCAATATTCTCAATAAATTAAAATCCAAAGACTCTTAACTGTGAAATCCTTTTGGAATAAAGAGCAAGTTATAGACTTTATACATATTATAAACAGGATCCTATCAAATGAATAATCACACCAAAGCAAAACCAAAACCTAGCAGAGAAAATGTCAAATCTTACTTCTCCAGTAACCAGTCTCTAGGGATCATGATGTAATCTTCTGAGCTCCAGAGGGCTACTGTCTGCAGCATTCACAGTTTCTCTTGCAAGCATAGGCCATCTCCATTCCACACCTGAAATATTATGCAGTGAAAACCCCTTGGCATCTCTTATATACTGGGTTCTCCATTGCAACTAAGGCTTCATCTTCCCCAGTGGCCTTTCAATGCCTCTCTTCAGGAAACCCAGCATTGACACAAGGTACTGAGTCTCAGACCATGTGTGACCCCTGCATGCATTCAAAACCAGTACTAAATGGATAACTCTTATGTTGCCAAGTTCTTCTGACACGTAGGCTGGCCCACTTTGATGGCAACTGTATAAACTTCTGTGCTTTGACCTGAAGGAAAAGCTTTCCTATCATCCCAATGAAGCACAGGGTTCACCTCAGCAGTGCTGAGCTCTTTGGCAACCACAAGTGTTTCTTCAGCCAGTCTAATCAGCATACGCAGATTCTCGACCAAAATATCACATGGATACCCCCGGTCCTGTTAACAAGAAAGTCCTTGTTCTCTGAAATGCAATGTGGTTCCACTGTCCATGTTACACTCAGCCCTACCACCTTTCAAGCTCCCGCAAGAATTACTCATTAAACTGTGAGCACTCTGACTTTTCCAGCCCAAAGATCCAAGTTTTCCACATTTCTCTCACAACACAGTCCAAGGCATAAAAGACATATGGTCATTTACATCACAGCAACGTTGCTTCATGGTCCTAGTTTTACTTCTGTTGCCATGATAAAGCACCCTGGTCAAGGGCACATAGGGAAGAAGAGTTTTATTTGGATTACAATTTCTGACTGTAGTCCCTCATTGCAGGAAGCCACAGATGCAGACCCTTAAGGGAACTGATCACCCTACACCCATAGTCAAAACTGGAAAGAAAGAAATTCGTGCAGGCTACTTCCTGACTGGCTCTCAGATAGCATTCTTCTCTTACACAGTTCAGGACCCAGCCTAGGAATGGTGCTGTGTCGTGTGTGTGTCCCCCCCTCCCCCCGACATGCTCACAAGTTAAACTGATAAAAACAATTCTTCAATAAGACTGTCTTCTCAGGTTATCCAAAGTTGTATCAGGTTGACAATTAAAGCTAACCATCACACTCACACATGTTGTGAGATGATATTGTATTCCCCAATATATTGTGCACCCTAATAAACTTATCTGCGGTCAGAGAACAGAACAGCCACTAGATAGACATAGAGGCCAGAAAATGGTGGCACTCACACCTTTAATCCTAGCATTCTGGAGGCAGAAATCCATTCGAATCTCTGTAAGTTCAAAGCCACACTGGAAACAGCCAGGCGTGGTGACACACGCCTTTAATCCCAGGAAGTGATGGCAGGAATAAGCAAGGTATATAAGGCATGAGGACCAGGAACTAGAGTCTTGTTAAGTAAGCTTTTAGGCTTTTGAGCAGCAGTTCAACTGAGATCCATTTGGGTGAGGACACAGAAGCTTTCAGTTTGAGGAAACAAGATCAACTGAGGAATTGGCGAGGTGAGGTGGCTGTGGCTTGTGTTCTGTCTCTCTGATCTTCCAGCATTCCCCCCTAATACCTGGCTCCGGGTTTGTTTTTATTAATAAGACCTTCTAAGATTCGTGTTACAATGATGTGATGGTTAATTACAATTTTCAGTTTGGTAAGATTTAGTGGGGAATTATTTTGATTATGCTAGTTGAGGTGGAAGACCTGTCCACTGTGGGTGGTAGCCTTCTCTGGCCTGGGATCCTAGACTGTATAAAAAGGAGAAAGGGAACACAAGCATCCATTGTGGATATGACATGGTCAGCTGCTTCAAGCTCCCATTGTTGTGATTTCCCCACCACAATGGACCAGAATCTGAAACTATGAACCTACAGAAACTCTTCCTTCCTTAAGTCCCCTTGTCAGGGTATTTTGTCATAGCCATAAAAAGGAACTGTGCTGGTTTGAATGTTTGGTTCCCAGTTGGTAGAACTTTTGGGAAAGGATTAGGAGGTGTGGCCTTGTTGGAGGAGGTGTGTTGCTGGGGTGGGCTTGGAGATTTCAAAAGCCCATGCCATGCCCAGTCAGTGCTCTTTGCCTCGTGTTGTGTATTAAGATGTAAGATCTCAGCTACTGTTCCAGCACTAGGTCTGCTTGTCAGCTGCCATGCTCCCCACCATGATGGTCATAGTTCACCTCTGGAACTGTAAGCCCCCAATAAACTATTTCTTCTATAAGTTGCCTTGGTCATGGTATTTTGTCATAGTATCATAGTAACAGGAAATTAACTAAGACAGTAACACACACACACACACACACACACACACACACACACACACAAAACCAACAAGAAACTAAATAATAGATTTTGACAGTGGATAAACTGATAGAGAATCTCATGTTGAGCACTGTGGGAGTCAATACCCCACCCATCCTCACCATGCTCGTGTGCTCTGTGAGAATGTTCCCGGGCCCTGGTGACCCTCCCTGCCTCTTCAGTTACCATCATGCTTGACGGAAAACTTGGTGAGTTTCCCCCTTGAAGCCAACCTAAGGACTCTCCAGCTTAGGGATGAGCCGCTGGGCCGTGGCCTTGTCTCTCTGACCTGTCTCTTTCTCTAATTTTTACTGTCCCACTCTCACCGTCTCCCTGTTCGCCTGTGCTGTCTCCTCACTCCGGCCTTCCTCCTCCCACCCTCCTCTTCTGTGATTTGTCTTGTCCCTCTTTTCCTCGGTCTCTTCTCTGCAAACCCTAAGGACTCTTAGCATGTGAGAATAGGCTCCGGCTGCTATCCTATCTCATTACCCAGGTTCCTTCAGTGACTTGAGATGCCTGTGAAAGCCCATTACCTCTGCTCAAGCACTTTTCTAAAGAACAGCTCTCTAAATCTTTCTCACTGTGTGAATGTGCGGGGGATGGGGTACAAGTTTTCGTGTGCATGCAGAAGCAGAGGCCAGAGGAAGTGCCTTCCTCACTCACTCTCTACCTTATTCCCTTGAGATAAGATCTCTCACTGAATCTAAAGCTCATTGTTTGGGCCAGCCTGGTTGACCAGCAAGATCTCAGGGTTGTCCTGTATCTACCCCGTCATGCTGGGGTTACAGGCACACACAGTCATGCCTAGCTTTTACATGGGTGCTAAGACTAAAGTCGGGTCCTTGCACTTGCACACAGCAAGCACGCTTAGCCCTCTTCCCAGCCCCCACACCATTTATTGTCTAATAAATTTTTATGTAGCCTTGGGAACATAGGTATATGAATTAGGTATACAAATCAAACACTGATATAAATCATGAAGAAAATTCATTTAAAAACAATTCTTTGATATACACATAATTTTACCATTTATTAAAGATGAAAGCAAATTTGCATGCTAATGAGATAGATGTGCTTGTTCATTTTTACATAAAGAATTAAATCTTGGCTGAATATTTAATACTGCAGGATGTCGAGCATCTTCAATGTTTTTCAGAGTTGCTCAATATTTTGATTTTATAATCATCAATGCTGAGAATACCACTTTGCATAAATACATAGTACAAAATGGTAGAAGTATGTTTAGGGCCATTTCAGAAATTGTAGGAAATTCTGTCCTAAACCAAAGCCAGAATTCATTTAATGGCTTTTTTTTATGCAGCCCAAGTCAGAAACTCAAACAGCAATTTTTAAAGTCAAACATTCTAACACAATACAATCCAAATATATACTAATTTGATATTTACATGCTGAGGAGTGACAGTGGGAAATATGAAAAGTCTTTGTTTTCTGTAATTAAACAGTTCTGTTGCTGTGAGAGCAGCAAGGTTTGCATGTGCAATGGAAGCACCGAGCTCCAGGCCAGAGGGCAACCCCAGTCTGTAAACGCTTGCTGCGAGAGTATGAGGGCCTGAGCTCAGTCCTTATCACCGTGGACTAATCAGAGTGTGGTGGCACATGCCTGTAATCACAGTGCTGGGGAGACAGACAGACATCGCTGGGGCTCATTAGCCAGGCAGTCTAGTACTCTGTGAGCCCTAGGTCTCAGTGAGAGACTCTGTCTCAAAAAAACAGCATGGAAAGTTCTTGAGAAATGACATCCAAGGTTCATCTCTCTCTCCCTCTCCCTCTCCCCACCAATACAACCTACCCCCACTCACACAATCCATTTCATTTTATACCATATGACAGTCTAGAGTCTGAGTTGGGGGATTTCATTGGATGATGTGATTTAAATACATTGCAAAGTGGTCAGAACAATACTTCGGTGACATTGAATGCTGCAACGTGCGTGAACGCTGCAGTGTGCGTGAACGCTGCAAGAGACACCTTAGATTCACGATGCATTTCATTTTGAAGTAACTTGGTTGTTGCATGTTTAGAAGCCTTTTACTGGTGCCAGTTTTTTTTGTGACCACCACGTCAGTTTCATGAGCTTGGTGTAAGAAGTTGAGTTCTAGAAGAGTCTGTGGCATGCACTTGAGAGACTGAAGGCAGGGTGCAGGTAATGGGGTGACTGTAACTCAGAGCCCCCTTACTACTGTAGGTTAGCACTGACTCCCTGGCATGGGCTCATTTTCCTTAAATAACTCAGACACATCCCCAGAAGTTCTGTGAGCAAGGCCAAGAATCTAGTGGGAAGACTCGACCTAGCACTAGAATAAGTTAAGACGTGAAGATGGGTTCCACAGTGTGTTGGAGGCACTGGTGGACAGTATGTATTTCAGGACTCCTTGAGAGGTGTCCTGTGTAGCTTTAACTGTCAACTTGACAGCCTAGAGTCACCTGAGAAGGGAGTCTCAATTGAGCAATGGCCAAGATTGGATTGGCACGTGGACACGTTTGTGGGGGATTGTCTTGTAAACAGATGAAGAGGGCCCAGATGGTAACCATCCATCTGTAGGCAGGTAGTCCTAGGCTACATAAGAAAGCTAGCTAATTCTGAGTCTGGGAGTAAGCTAGCAAGGAGTGTTTCTTTGTGGTTTTTATGTCCAAGTTCCCACTAAAGTTTCTGCTGACTTCTGTCAACCAGACTGTGACCTGGAAATGGAAGCCAAGTTGGTTTGGTCAGAGTGTTTTGTTGTTGTTGTTCATTTTTTGTTTATTTGTTTTGGGGTGTGTGTGTGTGTGTGTGTGTGTGTGTGTGTGTGTGTCTAACTACAGAAACAGAAAATAAACCAGACAGAAAGAGGTACTGGGGAAGTGGGGTGTGGCTATGATGAATCTGATCATATCTTTCTATGTCTTTGGACTGTTTCATTGGGGGGTTGGGAGATTATCTAAAATTTTGGGCTGGAACTTCTCTCAAAGCTTAATGGGCCATAATTATGGAAGCTTAGAAGTAAATAAATCATAGAGAAATGGGCACTGTGGAGGCCTGGCTTGTGAAGTTTCATAGGGAAGCAAAGTAAGTCTGTGAAGATTTGGATACAGCCTATTCGTATGATATTTTGGGTTAAGAAAGTGTGTGTGCTGATACCTGGGTCTGAAATGACTGTGATTGACAGGACATCTGTGCCACTAAAGTGAAACCTTTTGTGCTTTGTTGAGATGACAGGAAAGTATTCCCTCAGGGTCACCACACAGAAGCTGTGCTCCACGGGCACCAAAGCTACATCTCCAGCTGGCAGCCAAACTTGGCAATGTGTAAGAGTCCCCACATGGCACTCGTTTTGAAGACATGAAAACTGCAGGATTGAAGGGGTTCTAAATAGAAGGTGAGGCTTGGCACCATGTGGAGGGGTCAGGGAGCCATTGGTGAGGGTGCAGTTTCAATTGCAATGGAGAGCTGGGAATACTGGAGATTCCAGTACCAAGAAAAGTCCACCAAGGATGGCAGCAAGTGTGGACTGGAGCGTGTGGAAGCCTGAGACAAGCTGTGTGTGCTGCGGGTGGCAGAGCTGAGGGAGCGGGACTGCCCAAGCCTTTTGAAGCCAGATCATGAGTTAGTTCCAGATGCTGGACGTGGTTCTTCTCTTTTAAAATAAGAGAGTGTACAGTTCATTTTTTATTTTATGGGAACCCCTGTTAAGGGACTTTGGACTTTTAAAGAGACATTGGACTTTTAAAGCACTAGAATTAGTAAAGACTGTGTGACTTTTAGGAAAAGATATAATTTTTTAAATTTATGTATTTGCTTGCATGTATGCATATGTACCACATGAATGTTTGGTACCCACAGGGGCCAGAAGAGGACATTGGATCCCCTGGGACTGGAGCTATAGATGGTTGTGAGCTGCCATGTGAGTGCTGAGAACTAAACCCAGGTCCTTTGTAAATGTAGCAATGATTTTAACCTCTGAGTAATCTCCCCAGCTCCAAACTGTAGGAAATCTAAAGTTGTATTGTGCTTTGTATTATAATATTAACATGATGTCTTGGGGACAAGGAGTTGAAAGGTCATGGTTTCAAGTGCCAACTTGTGTGTCAAGTTGACAAGGGGTGGTGTGTACTAGTTAGCTTTGTCAACTTGACACAGCCTGGAGTCACATGAGAAAGGAACCCCACTTGAGGCATTGTGGAGATTGGATTGGCTTATGAGCATGTTTATGAAGAAGAGGTCCCAGCCCACTGTGGGTGGCACTATTCCTAGGCAAGTGGTCTTGAGGAAGACAGCTAAGCATGAGGCAGCAAGCAGCATGTCTCTATGGTTCCTGTCTCCAAGTTCCTGCCCCTACTTCTCTGAGTGATGGACTGTGACCTGGATGTATAAGAGACATACATATTACATTCCTCTAGGTTGGTTTTGGTTGTGATGTCTGTCTCAGGAATAGCAAGCAAACTCAAAGAGGAGGAGACTGAAGAGTGAGGAGGATGAGATGGTAGAGACCTGGACTCAAACCCTCCATTTTCTTAGTCAAGCTCTAATCAGTTACTTTTCTCACAGGTGCGACAAAATGCCAGACAAAATCAATTTAAAAAATGAAGAGTTGATTTTGCCTCTCAGTTCCAGGGCACAGTCCATGATGGCAGGAGAGCCATTGTGGTGGGACCTGGAAGCAGCTGGTCATGTGTCTGAGCAGGAAGCAGGAGGAGATGAAGGCTACAGCTTAGCTCACTCTCTCCTTTTCAATCAGTCTGGGACCCCAGCCCATGAAATAGTAGTGCCCGCCTCTAGGGTGGGTCTTCCTATTTCAAACTACCACATCTAAATAATGTCAGAGACTAACAATAATAAAATAACAGCCCAGAGCTGACAACCAAGCATAACTGTCGTATTCCTCTTCCACAGTGGGATGGGATCCTGTTTCCTGGTTCACTGAAGGGAGTCCTACCTTCAAGGAAGTGACCTGAGTCATCTTGAGAGTGCTTGGTGCCATGTCTGGCCCGAACTCAGGGTGCTTTGTGTCATCTTCCTTTCTGAGCTGTGCGATGCTCCTGTGCACACAGAACTAGCTGAAGGAAAACCCTGAGAGTGCTTACTAAGAAGGTTCCCCTGAAAGATGTCGGGTGTCATTTTATAAGGCATGACATCAGTGAGGACTTGCAGGGCATTGCTATCCAGTGAGCGTGTGGATCTGGTGGTATTCTGCAGGTACCTCAGCTGGGAGGCTATGTTTATTGCCTCCCTGTAGATAGGCTTTGGAGGCCAGGCTGCTCCTTCCAGAGACTGCTTGTCACTGCCCCTGCTACCGTGATGGAGTTCAGGCTCAAAATCCTGGCCTCCAAAGCTCATCTACAGGGAGGCAATAAACATAGCCATTGGTGACAGTGGGACCAGCTTCAGGGACTGTGTAGCCGCTGCCCTTGGTCTTGCTGCTGGGAACACCTCAGTCACAGAGTGGTGGGGAGCATCCTGTCTAGAGACCCCAGGTCTCTGGAAGGCTCGCCTCCTCCCTCTCCCCTCCAGTTTCCTGTCCTGATGGTATTATATGCCAGGGAGCTCATGAGATATTGTTTCCCCAAAGAACTCAAACAGCAATGAAATATTTGATGCTATAGTTTCCGTAAGACCTATTCCCGGGAGAGCCTGCCTTCCAATGGCTGCGAGCTTCTTCAGTGCCAAGGCTGCCTTCCTTGGGGACCATCAACATATGGAACTTGTTTTTAATTTAAAATAAAACAGACTCCCCAATCCCCTTCGTCTCTTGCCTCTGCCTCCCACTGGCTGCCACTCTGACTGTCCTGGAAACGTGGGAGTGCTGCTGCCTTTGTCCCAGCCTTTGCCCCTGTCTTACCTGGAAATTGTCCCCCACTCCCTCGGCTTGGCCATGCTCCAGCACCCCCCCCCAGCAGCCCCTGTGGCTGCTCACCTCAACCTCCTGGACCCCTTGACCTCTAAGCAAGTGGGTCTGTGCTCTCCTCTCCCTAGTAGCCACCCCCTCCTGTTCTTGAGTGGCCTGAGAAGGATCCAAACAAGAACTCCAGGGTAGGAAGGGCTTCTGCTCACCCACACCTGCCTGTGCTTGCCCAGGAAAATGCACCTCTCAGCCTTGGTGCATGCTATTTGTATTCATATTTACTACAGCCCTGTTTTCAGGTGAGGAAAGTGAGGGAATAGGTGTCTCTCCTCTAGCCTATAGAACCTGTCACCAATTCTGACCCCAAAGCCTGCTCTCTTAACTCCATGGGAGTATTCCCAGCAAAATCCCACAGTAGCCACCTAAGCCTGTCTCAGCTCAGGGTTGGCCATTGGTGGCATGGCGTAGTTACTCTGAAGGCTGTGTTTTTCCAGATGTTAGATTTTTTCACAGGAGTTCAAGTTTCTTAGCGGGGAGAGAGAGAAGACACCATGTGGCAAATCCAGCCTCCAACCTATCACAATCTTTTCTCTGGGCCTCTCCCAGCCCCAGAAGCCCCCTCCCCAGCTGTGACATCACCAGTCAGCCCCCGCAGATGACAGCCCTGTGATCCATCATCAGCCATCTGCTTTCTTGCTGCCAGGGACAGGAGAGCCTGGAGTTGCCCCCACTGGGCTGGGAGGCAGCTGCACCCTGCCCATCACGGCCCACAATAGGCTGTTTGCGTTTGTCCATATTGGTCCCCCACCCCGGCACCCTCCCCAACCCTCCACTATCTGAAGATGTAACATCTTCTCATCCAGGCCTGGAGTTTCTAACTAGACAGCCTTTCTCACAGGGACAGTGAGATTTAGATTTGATGAGGTAAAGCCTTGGGCATCTGTGAATCTGTTCATGGTTCAGGCTGTGATGAAAGCGCTGTTTGCTTAATACCCAGACCAAATTCAGCCCAGGTCCTGGGTGCTTCAGAGAAGTGTCTCTACTTTAGCCTCTTGAAAATTTGGGGCAAGATCCAAACACTTGTCAGTCTTATCATTCCTTTGAGAAGGGTTTATGGAATGTGATGTGGAACTGTTTGCCAAGAGAGAGGTGTCCCAGCTGCTTTGCTGAGCTCAGTGTCAACCTCTTCCTTCTTTGGGTCCAAAATGTAAACACTGAATCCCAGCCCCAGTTTCTAGAGGGGAGAGTCAGATAGGCAGGCCTCGGAGAGGTTTAAGAAGCTAGAAAAGAAATGAATACTGAGCTTTTGCTGGCTCTTGGTTCCTAAAGTGTGTGGGGAGAGGTGAGCAAAAAGTGGCCAACTGAGCACCAGACTTTCTCCTTTAAAAAAAAAAAAAAATTTAAAAGGGCTCTTTTCTGTCTCTACCTTGGGACAATGACCTCCCCAGACAGCAGCCCCACAGGCCCCTTCAAAAGGGCGCAATTACCCCCATAGTGTCTGTCGGTTCTGCTTGACTTGGAGAAATGGCTCCCTCCTCGGAGTCCCTAAAACATTTATCATCCCTGCGATTCCCCGGGCAATTAATCAGGTGCTGCCGGGACTATCTCTTCCAACGCTGTTGTATCGAGCGGTTGTTTAACCCTTATCAGCAGTGGGGCTTTCGACAGCTTGTCTTTCTGACTCAACAGGAGCTTCTAGAAGGCCAGGCAAAGGTCCACCCATCACTGCGTCCTATGCTCATTCTCGGAAGGCGTCTGGTCTCTTTGGCGAGAGGTTCTGTCTATCCTGATAGATTGCATTTGCATGCAGGATGCTTAGCATAGGACTGAGCCCCTCAGTGCTCACAAAAGGACCATCTGCACTGGTATCCTCATGAATACTGCTACTGGGTTGTTTGAACATGATTGAGTATCTGTGGTTTTTATTGTTGTTTGGATTTTTTTTTAAGATTTGTTTTATTTTTAAGTGTGTGTGTGTGCATGAGAGCAGGTGCCCTCAGAGTCCAGAAAAAGGCATCCCTTGGAACTGGGGTTACAAACAGTTGTAGCCTCCTGATGTGGGCTCTAGAAACCTAACTTGGGTCTTCTTAAGATCAACAAGCACCCTTGAATCATCTCTCTAGTCCTGTCTTAAGGCTTGATTAATGATTATTGTGGAGTTGGATATGTGCCATGGTCTGTGTGTGGAGGTTTGAGGGCAATCAGTCTGTCCTTCCACTTCCAAGATTAAACTCGGGTCATCCAGCTCGAACCACTGAGCGGCAGGAGCCTTCATCCGTTAAGCCATCTCACTGGCCCTCATGACTGAGCATTCCTGGGCTCCAGGTACTATGCTTCTATGGACATTTAGAGCAGCATACCTTTTCCTGATGAGTTCTGGAACCTCTCTGGAAACACAGGCTCTACTCTCCATTGTTAGCAAGCTGTCTGCTTCAAAGGTCCTCCGACTGTGTCACAGGGTGTTCAGTCTGGGTGAAGGTAGTTGTTTTGATCTCATGTGTAGTATGTGGCTTTCAAAGTCTAGAGGGTTTGTGGATAGAAATCTCCCACAGTCCCCCACAGAGGTCAAGAAGGAGGATCTGGGGGTGGGGGTGGGGCACTCAGCTAGTCTGGGGCAGGGGTCTCTGAGAGGCCCATGCCTGATGTTGATGGGAAATGTTTATGATTCAGCAATTTATTTTCCCAGCCTCAGGATGGAAAAGACTCACAGCAGCCTGAGTGAGGCTCTGGGTAGCACCAGCATGTTGGTGGGATGGAGGATGCAGTCATTCCAGGTAAGCCAGCCACCACTGGGCCATTGGTTGTCCAGTACCTATGCCAAGCTTTTCACCTGCCTGCAGAGGCTCCTGCTTCCTGTGTGAAAACTGAGGGTGCAAGAGGAGTCAGTGAGAGCCATCACGATCCCCCAGATGAAATCTCCCAGCCTGAAATAAGGAGGTGCTGGAGGAGGGAGGGGGATACCTCCCTTCCAGATCTTTCTGACTTGAACTTTTTGCCCTTTCCTGATTCCCTCTGTACCCCAAGGTCCACCATCTCTCCCCCTATATTAAGGTTTCCATTTACAGGTGTACTACCCTGTGTGCTAGGGAGTACCATGAGGGCAGAGCGTGGGATGCATCAGAGTGAGGGTGGACGTGAGAATCACTGCATCCCTGCCAGGATTGAGAGCTTTATAGGAACTCCATTTGGCTATTTCTTGCAGCCAGTCAGACCCTGGAAGTCGAGGAGCTGCTGATCTCTCCTGGGCTGCTGATCATTCCATTCAGATTTGAGCATTCAAACCATGCCTCACTCCTGCCCGAGGTTTATGACTCTCCTGGGGTCCATTCCACAGCCCACTTCTCAGCCAAAGCCTGATTTGGGGGCAGCTGAGACCAGCCCCAGGCCCCTGAAGGAAAGAAACCTACATCTCCCCAAGGGCCACCAGCCAGGGACAATGGATCCTCTGTCAGCCAGTAGCGAGTATTACAAAAACCTAAAGACATTATCCTGGCCCTGGTGAGACGTTTAGGAAATAAAACAGATTTTAAAAACACACATATACATGAAAAATGAAGTGGAAGCGTTGGTGGTGGGGGATTCCAAGGTGACCTCACCCCCATCTGGCCCTGAAAGAAAAGAAAATATTGTATGGCCGTTCTGAAAATCCCAGGCTATGGGCAGCCTTCAGAGAGGAGCTTACCCCAGTGAGGGTGAGGTCAAGCCCAGCAGAACCTCACAAGGCAGCATCCTCATTGCCAACTTAATGGCATTTAGAACCTCTTGGAAGGCACAGTCTTGCTGAGGAGATGCTTCCAGAAAGGTCTGAGGCAGGAAGGTCCACCCTGAATATGGGCAGCACTACTCCATGGGCTGGGGGCCCAGCCTAGATGAGAAGGAGAAAGCGAGGCGAGCATCACATTTACCTCTCTCTGCTTCACGATGAGGGGTGGAATGTGCCGGCTGCTCATACTCCCGCTACCGCCTTCTCTGCCGCAACAGACTGCATCCTTGAAGTGGGAGCCTTTCCTTCCTTGAGTCACTTTCGTAAGGTATTTTGTCACAGCAAGGAGAAAAGTTAACTAATACAGTAATCTTATTTGGAAATAGGTTCTCCAAAGATGTGGCTAGTTAAGGATCTTCAGATAACCCTTGAGTAAGGGTGCGCCAATATCCAGTATGTGGGGATCCTTGTGAGAAGGGAGGATTTAAAACATAGAGTCATGTGACAACAGAGTGGACAACTAGAGTAATATACCCACCAACCAAGGAATGCCAGGAGCCACCAGAGACTAGAAGAGGCAGAAGGAGACTTCCCTGCAGCACGGCCACACACCTAGACTTCATACTTCTGGCCCAGAACTGATCATGTCCACATAAGCATTCCTATCTATGCTGGTTCATGTCCAAAGAGCATGATTCCTCAGTGGCTTTCAAGATTGTCAGCTCCATAGTGGAGAAGCTGCGCCCCCAGGGTGGGTGTGGCGGGTTGCAGAAGCTAGATTCAGCAATGAGTAAGCTTGCGCAGGAGACACAGCTCACCATGCAGCTTTCCATGAGGGAAGAGGGGAGAGCAACTAGAGCTGTGGCCAATGTTCTATGGAATGCTGGTTTCCGTGGGCAGTGGGAGTGAGAGACTTTCTCACCAACAGCACCTTCTGGAAAACCACCAGAGCCTCATCCTTCCTTTGGGCTGCAGACACGAACCTAGGGGGCAGCTAAATACGGTATCAAGGGGTGAGTGGGCCAGGCTAGCTTATACCCTGGAAGAGGTACACATAAAGAGATGAGGTGCCAGGGTGGAGTCCTGGGGAGACCTACTGAGAACATGGCTGGGGTCATCTTTGAGCAGGCACCAATCAGGCTGGACCTGAACAATAAGGAATACTGTCCAGGGCAGAATGAGCAACGTGTATAAAGGCCCTGTGCAGAACAACTTGGCTAGCTCCAGAGACATTCCTTTTTTCATTTTTTGAGACAGGGTCTCTATATATAGTCCTGAAACTCACTATGTAGACCAGGCTAGACTCAACTCACAGAGATCACCCTGCCTCCGACTCACAAGTGCTGGGATTAAAGTGTACATCACCACATCCAGCCTCTCAGAAATGTTCTTGAGGCTGCAATGCTGGATAGCAGGAAGGCCTGGGGGGTCCGGGGAGGAACAGGATTTCCAATTTGTTATTTAGCTGAGGACAATGCCCTAGAAAGGAAGGCCCTTCATTGTCTCCTGGAAGTCTCTCAGAACTGCCTTTGTAGAGGTGAACAGTGGCTCTGAGGTGTTTGGGCTTCCGGTAACAGTTTCTCCAGGTTAGGGGATCTTCCTGTGGAGGTGTGTGACAACTGGAAAGCAATGTCTGGCAAGCCTGGACAGGGGAGTGGGGTCAGGAATGCCATGTTAGTCATCCTTTATGGAGAACATCTTGTTCTCCCTAAGTCTCAAATGTTTTCTTTCTCCTAACCCTGTGGCATATATACGATGGACATTTAAATATATTTATTTGACTGGTTGTCTATTGGTATTTTAGAGGCTAGTGACCACAAGTTAGGTGAGGAGAGAGGAGAAGGGGGTAGAGGTGCGTAAGCATGTAACTGCTACATGACAGATGAGATGGTCCTCAGAGGAAGGCCAAGTGTCTCACAAACCCAAGCATAGGAAGTTGCTTTACATGCATGGTCCAAGGGGCTGGGGGTGCCATGGGTTTGCCCAGGAAAGAACGTTTGGGGGTGAGGCTTGAGACAGGGTTTTTTTTTTTTTTTTTTTTTTTTTTGAGACAGGGTTTCTCTGTGTAGCTTTGGAGCCTTTCCTGGAACTCACTCTGTAGGCCAGGCTGGCCTCAAACTCACAGAGATCCACCTGCCTCTGCCTCCCGAGTTCTGGGATTAAAGGTGTGCTCCACCACCGCCCAGTTTGAGACAGGGTTTTATATAGCCTAGGCTGACCTCAAAGTTCCTATGTAGCCAGGCTGGCCTTAAGCTCAACCTTAATTACTTTTCTGTTGCTGTGACAAGACACCATGACCAAGGTACCCTCTGGAAGAAAGAATTTATCTGGGGTTTATGGTTCTGGAGGGTTGGAGTCCATGATGGTGGAGCAGAGGTCACAGGAAGGAGGTGACTGGAGCAGCAGCTGAGAGTTCACATTCTGAGCCGCAAGTAGGAAGCAGCGAATGCACAAGGGATGGCGGGCTTTTCAGACCCAGAAGCCCTCCCCAGTGACACACCTCCTCCACAAGGCCACACCTCCTCCACAAGGCCACACCTCCTCCACAAGGCTACACCTCTGGTTCCTTCCCAAACAGTTCCACCAACTGGGGACCAAGCATTCAAACACATGAGTCTGTGGGAGCCATTCTCATTCAAACTTACGAGTTCCTTCTCCTGCCTCCATTTCCTAGGTGCTGGTGTAACATATGTGCATCACTACACCCAGCTTTTTGTTGTTTTTGAGACAGAGTCTAATGCTATAGTTCAGCGTGGCCTGAAACTAACTATCCAGCTCAAAATAGCTTCAAACCTGGGGTGGTATTCCTGTCTTAGTCTTCCAAGTGCTAGGATTATAGACATGAACCAGTCAGCCCTTCCCTCTACTCCAGGGAGGTGATTGAGCTCAGGTCCGGGTGCTTAAAAGACAAGTTCTCTGTCACTCAGCCCCACTTTCCTCTTTTGGCCTCATGAACCTTTTCCTGGAGTCCTTGCTGGCTCCCACCTCCCGGTGTGTCCTACTTTAGTTTCTGTTGGCACGACAAAACTCCCTGACGAAAAGTGACTTAGGAAAGAAAGGGTTTATTCCAGCTCACAGTTCCAGGCTGCAGTCGTCATTGTGGGGAAGTCAAGGAGAGAGTGCTAAAGCAGCTGTCACACCACATGCACACTCAACCCCAGGAAGAAGTGAATTCATGCATGCCCATGCTCAGCATGTCTTTTTCTTATCGTATCCTCAAACCCAGGGAATGGGGCCGCCCACAATGGACAGATCCTCCCACTTCAATGAATATAATCAATACAAGCCTCCACAGACACACCCACGGGCCACGTTGATCTAGACTATCCCTCACTGAGACTCTCTTCTCAGGTTATTTTATATTGTGTCGACAATTAAAACCAACTACCATAACTCAACCTCTTGTCAACTTGATGCACAAATATACCATATCAGTTTAAGCCATAACTTTCCAACCTCTTTACTCACTTACTTACTTGTTTCACATTCTCCCCCCATAATATGAAAATTCCAATTTTTATAACAATTCCAATTTTTTGGAAGCCCAAAGTTTCTTTACTGTGAGCTCTTATAAACCTAAATAGGTTGTATACTTCAACCATAGAATGGCACAGAGAAAACATCCTTATACCAAAAGGGAAGGGGTGGTTTGAATGAGAATATGACCCCCACAGGCTCATAGATTTGAATGTTTGATCACCAGGGAGTGGCACTATTTGAAAAGATTAGGATGTGTGGCCTTGTTGAAGGAAGTGTGTCACTGGAGGTGGGCTTTAAGGTTTTCAAAAGTCCAAGTCAGGCCCCAGTGTCTGTCTGTCTGTCTGTCTGCCCCTCTCTCTGTCTCTCTCTCTCTCTCTGTCTCTCTCTCTGTCTCTCTCTCTCTCTCTCTCTCTCTCTCTCTCCCTGTTGATTGCAGATCCGGATGTAGAAATCTCAGCTACTTCTCCAGCACCATGTCTATTTGTGTGCCACCACCACGCTTCCCACCATGATGATAATGGACTAAACCTCTGAACTGTAAGCTAGCCCCAATTAAATGCTTTCTTTTATAAGTGTTGTGGTCATGGTGTCTGCTCACAGCAACAGAACAGGAAGTATTAACAGTGACCAATCACATTAAAGCAGAACCAAAACCCAACAAGGAAGCACTGGCTCTTGCAGCTCCATATCCAGCATCTGGGGATTGTAACAACCTTCTGGGCTACAGAAGACTTGGATAGCCCCACCCCAGCTCTGCCACTGCACACACAACTTCTCTTTTAGGTGTTGGTCATCTCTACTTCACACATGCAGTTCTTCTTGGCAGGCATCTCATAATCCTGGCAACTCTCCTATCCTGGGGTCTCCATCACAACTGAAGGTTCCCCTTCCCAACTTCACCAGATGGCTTCTTGGGGCCTCTCTGCAAGGACTCCAACCCTACCAGACAGTCCTCGGCCTTGGCTAAGCTCCACACACCCCCGCTCCACTCTTCCATCTTTGCCTTAAAGACTAGTGCCATGTGGACAATGTTTATGGCATTGACAAAATGTGCTGACGGCTTGAGATTTATCCCCACCCTCTTGAACCACAGCTACATCACCTTCTATGCAATGACTGAGAAAATGTCTTCACATTGTCCCAGTGAAGTGCGGAAAGCTCCTCCACTGTAGTGCTGATCTTTCCACCAATTCCTGCTGTCTCGTCCACACCACCCCAAACACCATCCTGCCTTGAAATTTCCCTGGCAAACCAGTCAGTTGGTCATCTTCAAACTTAACCCCATTGATGCCTTCATGACACATGAAAATTGCAGCTTGATTCTTGGCCAAATGGCACACAAATGCCTCCTCACCTAATTCCCCCATTGAGTCCTTGTTCCTCTGAAACTTTATGAGCTGATCTTCCATTGTTCATGTTTTTCTCAGTATTCTCCTCTTTCAAGCTCCCACATGAACACTCCATGAAGGTCTGTTCACAACATGCAGCAGCTTTTCTAGCCCAGCGTTCCAAACTCTTCCACTCCTCCCTCCCCCCAAATTCCAAGAGCTTAAAAACCAGGCAGCCAGGTTTATCATTTCTGTCACTGTTAAAATCCTCCAACAAAAGCAACTTAAGAAAGGGTTTATCTTAGCTCATGGCTCCAGGTCACATCCCATCATTGTAGAGAAGTCAAGGCAGGAGAGTCGTAAACAGCTAGTCTACCTGACAGCCACATACAAGAGCAGAGAGAAATGGATGAGTGCATGCTTGTGCTCAGCTCACTTTTTATACAGTTCAGGAGTGAAACTCAGGGAATTGTGCCACCCACAGTGGGCAGGTCTTCCCACCTCCATGAACATAATCAGGACAACCCCACACACAAGACCATGGGCCAAGCTAATCTAACAGTCCTTCATTGAGACTCTGCTCCCGAGTGGTTCTAGACTGTGTCAGGCTGACAAATGAAAACTGGCCATTCCACAGCAGAACAGGAGGAGGTAAATCCCAGTCCCCTGGACGTTTGCCCATAGCTAACGGTACAAAGGCCCTCCTTCATGTCTCAGAAAACGCAGTTTCAGCTTCCTTCTCAGAAGGGAAAGTTCCCCACAGGTCCTGCCCGCTGCCAGTGCACACATGTGGGACTGATTTACTTGCCTACTTGTTGGCCAGAGTTCCTCTGGTTACTGTGAATTCCTTCCTCCTCTCCAAGTGAAACAGACACAGGGTGGTCTCCCAGGGGACTTTCTCCAAACTTGTCCCTGGTGGAACCTGATGCTGTGGAAATGCCAGAAGCTCTGTCTCTCTAGAAGTCTCTACCTCTCTCCCCTCACAGCATCCTAGGGGGATACAGAGCCACGTGACTCTGGAGTCTCCCCTGATGTCACCAATGTTCTGGGTGAGAAGGTCTGTGGTGAGCAGCGTCATTACCTTGTAGTGAATTGCACTGGGTCAAGAGCCCCAGGGACATGTTCCTCATGGTGTGGAGGTACTTCCAGCCTTGAAATAACAAGAGTTTCTTATTGGGTTCAGGAAGCTGCCAACAATAAGACACTCACATTGTCAGCTGGCTGCTTTTGCCTCCAGGGCACATCTGTAACCTCTGGAGCTTTTGGGACTGCACAGTGTGTGGGTCAGACTGTGGGGTCCAATAGACAAGGGCAGGAGTGCTTATTTCTGTGGTCTCAAGAGCCACCAGCACCTGACATGGGACACCTGGACTACAGAGATGTTCTCCTGGCCTGCCTACTCCCCAAGCATCCCTCACTGAATTCCCTGGGGCTCTAGGAATGGCCACACCTGGGTCACTTTGGGTCACTGACCAAAGGAATTCTGGGAAAAGGACTTTCTCAGAGCCACTATCTGCCTTGGATCCCTCCTTCCTCACCTCAACTTCCTCTTTTATTCCTCCATGTGTAGCCTGGTGTTCCTTAAAAATAAAAATGAGTGGAGAGAGGTCACACATCATTCCTGCCAACCTTCTGTAAGAGGAGAGAAGTCATTAGACAAGCATCAATCAGAGACAATACATCTCAAAATGGGTGGAAAGGAGCAGGGGAGAGAGGAGAGGGAGGGGCCGGAGACGCCCCACTGCTGGCCCTTTATGTGAGGCTCACACAGGTCTAGATGTTTTGTAGAAACTTCTGGAGAAGGGCTTTGCAGTGTTTCCATTTGGAACAGTAGTGTGGGCAGCTGCTCACGAGGATGCGGGAAGGAGACCACCCAGCAGGTGGGAGCTGCCAGCTAAGCACTGAAAAGAAAGTCTGCCCCAGATCTTTCCCTAACACCACGAACTTGGAAGGCCCACGTTCCTGTTTCTGTCCACCTCAGGGCCACAGGCATTTCAAAACCAGAGGCTGAGGCCCGTGAGGTGGCTCAGTGGGTAATGGTACCTTGCTGCCAAGCCTGACAACTTGAGTTTGATGCCTGGAACCAACATGGTGGAAGAGAGAACTGACCACACAAGTTGTCCTCTGATCTCCACACCTATAGGAAATGGCGCTAGCCAGTTTATGTTTACCACAGGCAAGTCCTTTACCAGAGGTATTACTGGTCCCTCACCCTTTGACCTTTGCCATTCATCAGGTTTTTTTTTTTTTTTTTAATCCTCTTCCTCTTTCCTGGCCTCTCTGCCTGCAACACTCAGTCCCTAGACGGTTTCTTGGTCTCTACTGCAACACCACCTCCTCCAGAAGCCTTTTCTGAGCATCCTTCCAGGTCTCCTGTGTGCTGGGAGACAGGGACCTTGTGCCTTGCTGGCCATGTTTCCCCAGCAGCCACTCTACCAGTGTCTCAATGCTTTGACTCCCTACCTTTATGAGTTATTATGTAAGACCATTGTGGGTAAATGAGTAGTTCTCCCAAATGACATCATTGAAAAGTGAGGGAGTGACCTCAAGACATCCCCAAGAACTCTGAAGCTACTCCTTCACCTCTAAAATGGGAAGGTGGGGCTGGAGAGATGGCTCAGCCATTAAAGGCTAGGCTCACAACCAAAAATATAAAATGGGAAGGTGGAAGAGGTTCACAGAGATGATCCAGTAGGGTGTAGAGCACAGGGATAATACACACTCAAGAAGGGGAGGTACCATTAGACGGCTTCCTGGAAACTCATGTGTTCTTTTCACCATGAACTGAGAGCCTGGGATGTTTCATCAACTTGTCCCATTTCCCATTTGCCTGTCATCTGAAAATACCAAGCAGCCGTGGCAAAGGAGATGCTGTGAACACCTCCACGCTGTACCTTTGGCCGCTTCACTGCCCTAGTCCTGTGACGGAGGCATGCTGGGGCCTCCTGCTTTGAAAACTAAAATATCTGTGGTTCTACCACTATCGACAGATGTCTAACTATGCTGGCTAGGTGCAAGAGAGCCCGATGGGGAGCAAAGACACCAGCCCGGCAGCTTCCCTGGCACATCCAGGGAAGAGGTGGCCGCCTTCCATCTCTACCTTGTGTCGTGCTGGCCTTCAGCAATCCAACTCAGACTCAAAAGAAGAGCTTCTTTGCACTCCATTCTGGGTGGTTGAGGGCTTGGCTTCCAAGTGGCAAAGGATTTGATCATGTTCATGACTCTTCCTATCCTAGATTCACCTGATACCTCAGAGGCTCCCCAAAACTAAGGTCCATCAACTTGGATTGCCACATCTGACAGGAGAAGCCCCTAACATCACAGCACACTGTCCTGAGCCCACCTGTCTGTCCTCCATATGTCAGCTCAGGAGGTCACCCTTTGAACTGTGACAACTGCCTGCTGCATGCCCCCCCACATTGTTGTCCTAACAATCTGGGTCCTGGGGCCTACCAGGTAAGCCAATCATGTTAGATGTGACACCCACACTGGCCTTCTGTGACACTCAGTTGGGTGGTGGCTTTATCCCCACAGTGAGGACTGCTTTTATCTCTCAGGAGGTTCAGCCATCCGTTGACTATTCATTTATTCCTTCATTCACTCAACAAATATTTGCCCAGCCCTTGCTCTGAGTAAGAACAGAGCAGAAATGAATTACGCACACACAATCTCACAGCTCTCCATGGTGCCAGAGGGGAGATAAGAAAATCTGTGCTAGCAACTCATTGTGGGGCTCCCTGTTCTTTTCAGCAGCTGGGGTCTGCTGCTAACAATACCCTGATTTTCCCTGGGAAAGTGCTGCCTTGGGTCAGAGGTGGGGGTGGGGTGGACAGTGCTAGATGGTTTGCTAGCAGATAAACTAAACAAGGGCAAGGAAGGCTCAGTGACCTGGCTGTGGCCTGTCAAAGATGGGGGAGGTGATCTGATTTCATTTTGGTACCTTTGTAGGGATGACCCATGAGTCTAGTAAGGACAGAAGTTACCAGTGTGACTTGCCAAGGAGTTCTTCCATCTGCCATTGGCCTGGGAAGGAGATCTAAGGGTGGGGCTTCCTGTCTGGACAGAACCAGAGAGTGCAACCAGTATCCATGTGTGGCCATGGGTCACCTGCCGGTCAACTGTCCAGTGTTAGGTAAAGACACGGTGTGTACCCAGTGGCCTCAAGTTTTTCACTGAGTGTGTCGTGCCTTCCAACCGTCCTTCACCCCGTACCCCACACTTTCGAACTACATCTAGTTCCAAGTGATTTTACCCCTAAGTGAAAAAAATAACACCAATTAGTTAGCTGGATGTGGCCCTTGGGAGGGACTAAGGCAGGAGGCTTATGAGTTTGAAGCTAGCCTGGGCTACATTGATCTTGACAAATAATAATAATAAAGAAAAAAGAAGAGGTCAGTTGTCCAGATAGCTAAGCAGTGAGACACTGGTCTTCATAAGGACAAAGAAAGATAATAAGAAAATAATTCTCTGAGATGTGCTCAGGGCTACTCTCTGCTTCCAAAAACTGGACTTCAAGTTCAAACTGTTCCCAAGCCACTGTGTGACCCTGGGCAAATAGCTACTTTTCCTCGGACCACACAATCATTAGGTGTTTGTCCTAGAAATGTGTTATTTCTGTGTATTAGCTGCATTTCTCACTGCTGTGACAAAATGCTCGACCAAGGAAATGTAAGGAAGGAAGGTCTCGTTTGGAGTCAGCATTCAAGCTGACAGTCCATCATGGTGGGAAGTCACATTGCATCCGAATTCAAGAAGCAGAGAAGGATGAATGCTGGCACTCGGCTTGATTTCTCCTTTTTCAGTCTAAGGCTGCAGCCTAGGGGATGGTACTGCCCACTCTCAGGATGGGCTTTTCCTCCTCAGTTGTCCCAGTTTAGACACTACCTCAAAGACATATCTGGTGGATTGTCTCTTAGATGATTCTAGATCCTATCAAGTTGACAGTCAAATCAATTAAAGAGAAGCACCGCAGCCAGGAGACTTGAACGAGAACTAGAGTCAGTGGGATGGTGACCTGGGAAGATGCCTGCCTGCTGCGGGTCTTCAAACCCTGAAAAGGTTGTGCCTCTGTTCCCAACACAATTCCTCAGCACTGCTTCTCCCCTATTTTTTCCTTTGATCCCAAGCAGAGGAGGGCAGGACTCTGTGTCAAATAAAGTGGTTGGGTGTTGCTGTGACATTTCATCTGGAAGTTCTTCCCTTCTCAATTATCCAGTTTAGAAACTACTAGGAAAATGACATGGAAAGCTACACAAAGGACCCAGATTCACACAGTGCTTTTATCAGAGGAAACTTTTATCTGGAAAGAGCTCCTTTGTGGGTGGAAGTCTGCACCCCATGGAAAGAGGGGGTTCCGAAGAGGCCAACAAAGAGCCAGGCCTCCTAACAGAGTGGGCAGGGAGGTCGTTAAGTCAAGCCCAGACAAATATCGTCCAATTCAACTCCCACCATCTCTCTCTAAGACATGCAGACAGGAGAAAGACAGAGACAGCGACACAGAGGCCATTCTACACTCACTCTTCAAAGAGAAATTGGTGTGGCTTTTCTGGCCCATTTTGAACGATGCTTTCCCTCAGGCATGCTCTCAGAGTAAGATCCAAATTCCCTCCTGTGTTTTCCAAGTCCAACAAAACTGGAGCCAGCTTCAGGTTCCCAGCCCTCCCTGCTGCTTTCCCTCCTCTAGCCTGCTTGGCTCCTTCCTGCTCCTCAAAGACGTCCTGCCCATGCCTCTACACAGCCTCACCCTCCAAGGGCCTTCTGTCTCCGTGGCCCCTGCACCGACACACCCTGCTTTCCTCAGCACCATGTGCTCAGAAAGGTCTCCTGAGCTACAGAGGTCAACGTGGATACTCTGACTTTCTACTGGCAGTTGTGCCTCTTGAAGGTCTCACTGTTTGCTGCTTGCTTTCTGGTTTCTTCCCTTAGAAAAAGATTGCAAGATAGGGCTGCTCTGGTCTTGTTCGTCATCTATGAGTTAGTAGTGGGGCCTGGGCCCCAGTGGGTGTGTCTGCCAGGAAAGCGGAAATAAGAGCTGTGTATAATGAATGAATATGCTAAGGTTTATAGAGACTGGTTGGCCAGTTCTGGAAGCTAGCTAAGGATGTGTCTCTGGACTTCTGTGGATGTCTGAGGTCCATAGGACAGGCCACTGTGAGAAAGGTGGAGAAGCAGGGAGAGAAGGAACAACCTGTGTAGAGATCCCAGGACAACAGAACTGTTATCATTGTCCTGGATTGTGGGGCTGAAGAGTTGAGGGGTGCAGGTGTTGTTGGGGTGCACATTGCTTTCGGGCCACACAATACTTGTCAGTTACAAAAATGCCCACCACCTCCCCTTCCTTCCACATCTTGCAAGATTGTCCCTGGTGGTCCATTGAACTGCAAATATACCAGGAAGAGAATTAGGAGAAATGCAGTTGCACCAGCCAAGAGAACACATTCCCCAGCCATCATCACAGGTCTGCAGCAGCCTCAATTGATGGAGTGAGGAACAGCCTAGCTCCTCTGTGACTCCCAGGGACAGGTACATCAGCCTCTGGGTGGTCTAGTTTCCCTGCCACCTCCCAGCCCCCACCTCCAACATCTGCGGGCCTGTGGGACTGTTCCCTCTATCCAGAGCCCCAGGCTCAGCCACCTTTAAAGATTCCACCTTCACACAACACCTCCTTGGAGTCAGCTCACATCAAGACTGAGTCGAGCTGGTATCTGCACACACTTCTCAGCATCCTTCTCTGGGAGGACTGTTATTCCGCTTAGACACCCCCATAGTCAAAATATGCACCTCTTCTTTTCTCACATAACATTCTGGATCTTGGGTTTTCTTAATTTTTTTCTTTAAAAATTTTTTTTTATATTTATTTACTTAGGAGGGGTACAAGTGGAGGTCAGAGGTCAACTGCCAGGAGTCCATGGTCTCCTTTGAACATATGAGTTTTGAGGGTTGAACCCAGGTCCTCAGGCTTGTGCCTGCATCCACTGAGCAAACCTACCTGTTCCGCGTTTCCTTCTTTTAATACTGTATCTCAGAGAGCTTTCCAAATAGAAACACACAGATCCTCTTGATTCTAATGGTAGCAAGGGGTTCCACAGAGACAGATCTTAGGGATCTTACCTTGTTGCATTTTTACTAGACACTCAGAAAGTTCCCATTTCCACAAGAATAAGCAACAAATCCTTCTCACACATCCTGGCTTGTGTCTCTGCGCCTTCTGTACACAGCTCACTTCTGGTGCTCCACAGGACTCCATAGAAACATTCCCTCCTCCAGGAAGCCCACCTAAACCATTAAAAGTTAAGTTTTAACATGGCTTGACTCTTAGTCCCTCAAAGGTCCATAAACCAAAACCTTGGTCTGCATTTAGGGGTGGGGCCTGGCAGAAGCAAGATCACTGAAGGTAAGCTTTTGTATGGGGCACTGAAGTCCAGTCCTTCATCTTGATCTTCCCGTGGTCTCTCCAGCACACTCCCTGCCATGATGTCCTGCTTCACCACAGGCCCTGAAACAACAGTACCAAGTGACCATATACTGACACCCTGGAAACTGTGAGTGAAAATTAACATTGCTTCTGTCTATGTTGATTGCTTCCAGTTCTTTTGTCACAGCAATAGGTGACACACACAGGCTGGCATCTCTCCTTTGGCTTCCAGGGACACGCTGCATACCTGTTATGTGACACTATCATGTTAACAAACATCTACTCACCCCAGATAGGTAGCCCACAACAGACCAAATAAAGAGACTGCTAAAGTCCAACTTGGAGAACCAATGGATTTTATTGGGGTTACTTACAGGAGTATGCATGAGGAGTGATTTACAGGAGCAGAAATAACTCAAAGACAGCTGCATCACCAAAGGCCACCCCAGCATGGGTGACAGCTCATGAAAGCTGGGACCCTGGAACTTCCTGCACAATTGGCAGACACAAGCAGCTCAGCTGGCCTCAACTTTTTCCAGGTAGCTTGACCTATCTGAGTCTTACCTAGTCATCTCACCTTGTCTGAGAGTGCCTTCCTGTAGCCCCTGATGTTATATATGCTTGGGGAAGGAGGAACCTGGCATCTACTGAGTTTCAGGGACTTCCTGAAACTGTTCAGTTGTTTATTTCTTGTGCCCTAAGAAACTGCCCTACAGGATGGCATGATTCACCTTTCCTTTGAACATCTTGAACCTCTCCTGTAAGGGATTGGTGTGTCTGTCCTTCCTAGCACCATTTACATTAGTCAGCACACAGTAGGAACTCAATGGTCTCATGAGCTCAGAGAACAGTGACTTCAGTGACTGACTCTCAGTGGCTCCAACTATTGCCTCCCTCATTTTACACATCTGCCCTCAGTTCCCAGATTTATCACTACTCTCCCATTGACTCTAGCATCACCAGCATCACTGCTGGTATCACTCTCCCTTCTGGAAGCCTTTCCCTTCATTCACACCCGGGTTTTCCCCCACCTGCTCAGTGAAGAGAGCTTTCGCTGAAACACTCCTCATTCTCTCCCCACTGCTGCCGCCTATGTAGTCGCTTCAGCATATTTTTCCAAGCTCCATTGCCTGCTAATTGTTTCCCGTCTGTTGGCTTTGTGTCCCTGGGCTAGACTGTGCATTCTTAGAGAGTGTAACTGCCTCTGTGATACTACGGAATCTCCCACAATACAGGGATTATGGAAGCTGTTCGATAGTTCAATAGAGCAATTGGTTCCTTCATTGATTGGGTCTGATTCCAATACCGATCACTGGATGTTGTCCCTGGGGCACCAAGGAAGTGCAGAAATGACAGTTCTGTTGTCACAGCAGGTCCAAGTCACATGGAGAGCTACCAAGATGGCCCTTCCAAAATATCCCACACTTTCAGTCCCTCACACCCTAGCAACCAAGGTCTTGCCTGACAACCCACCCTTCAGAAGATGCCCACAGTATGCACCTTTCATTCCTAGCTCCTGGAATCACCCACCCCAGGAGGAGAAGAAACAGAATGCCCAGAGTAGATGGAGTGAACTTTACTCAGAGCCTGGAGTCTAGAAATATCTTCAGACATAATTTGACATGAGTCCTGCTCCACTGGCCTTTATTTCCATCAAAAGGCATGCAGTGGATTCTCCACCCCACCTTGGTAGTGCAGTGATGCCACAGCTGATATGGCCAAAGGAAACACTGAACCTGGTTTAGAACTGAACATGAGGAGGGAAGAGAGAAAGATGGAGCCAGCGATATGTGTTTATTTCAGACAACCCAACCTAGAGGTGAACATTGATTTAGACTGCCAGCTATGGATGAGTCAGCCACTCTGAAAGAGAAGATGTACCAGTTGATGACACAAAATCACCACCCAGGTTCCTCCATCCTTTTCATTAACACTCAGTTCCCTGTGGCTTAGAGATGCCACTTACTGACAGGAAGAAGGCCCTCAGAGGAAACACAGCTCAGAGGCAAGCCAAGCAGGGCTTATCTTCCACTTCTTCCCCATCTGGTAGAGGCAGACAACACAAAACACACCAATACAAGATGGGCCAGAGTGTTCAGTAAGCTGGGTGTGGCCACAGTGTTTGTACTCAGAGAAGTGGCTGAAGTCTTAGATGGGGTGGGGATGAAGGAAGAAAGCACTTCCTTGCTGACACCAGAGTTCTATCTTGAAAGGTGGATGGAAATTTGGCAGAAGAGGATAATGTAGAGGCAGGCATTCATAAGAGAGGATATCAATTCTAAAATGGACAGAAACAGCAAGAAGAGAGTGGAGAGATTGGAAGTGGGTGTGGTAGGGAGGGCAGAGATACTTCTGGCTTATTAAGGCAGTCTGAATCCATTTCTTCTACAGGCAGGAGGAAGATAAACCTCATCAGAGACATGTGGGCAGAGTGATCTTTCTAGAAAAAAGATGGCTTAGGAAATATCCCACTGTGGGACCAGCTCTAGAGTCATGGAGTCCAGCTAGATTAATCATTGCTGCAATCTCCCAGGCTAAAGAGGACAAGACCAGTACAGAGGCTGTGTGGATAGACTGGAGGGCAGACAGGTGCTTGGTCATTTAGACTCAGTATCTCTGAACTCTGGTCATGGATGGCATGTCAGCTGTTGTCAGGATCAAAGAAAAGCAAGGCTGGTAAGGGCATCATTGGGCCACCCACTGCTTCAGATCAGGAATAGAGGACAGAGTACACATTCAAGAGAGAAGCCAGACACTCACGGTGCACCTGTGGAATGTTCCAGAAGCTCTGTGTGCTGGAACCTCGCAACAGAGGGAAAGCAAAGGGTGGTGGTGGAGTTTATGGAGATGGTTCAGGGGCAGGTGACTCCTACACCAAAAGTATATGAAAGGTAGTGGGGTAAAACATGGAGTTGGTCCAGAGAAAGATTCTGAAAATGAAGGAGAATCAGTAATGAGTCTAGGAAGACTAGATGGAAATGTGTAGATCACACAATAGATAGAAAACTGACTAGAGGCAGAAATCTGTTGCATGTGAACACAGGACACCCATTTCTTGATTCTAACACACTAGTTGGTGGGGTCTAACCCTGGCCCATTTACCTTCCTAAGTTATGTCAAGAGGTCATAAGACTGACATGGGAATATTATCATTATTTCTTATCAGTTTAGGGTTTAGGGCTAAAGATGTGACCCAAGATTTGCCAATGAGAGTCAACTGTAAGACTTTTGTTGAAACCATTGGGAACATAAGTGTCCTGCTTCCTGCTGGGGTGTGATATTGTAGGACATCAGTACAGAGCTTTCTAGATACCAATTTGTCACCTCTCAGGGAGGCTGGCCTGCAAATAAAAACCAACACAGAGGAAGAAAGAGTGAGCACACACTGTTCACCCTCCAGATCATGCTGCACCTAGGGATTTTATTTACTTGAGTCAAAGGAACTTGCATTTAAACTTAAGCCAGTTTGATTTGAGTTCTGTCATTTGCAACCAAAAGAGTGCTGGCCCACGCATGACTGCATAGCTAATGAGAAGCTTCTGGTGACAAAGTAGCATCATGAAGAAGGCTAGCATCTAGCCCTGCACTTGCACATCACACAGATTTCCAGAGCAGGTCAGTGGTTATATAAACAAAAAACCCCAAAACTAGAAATTGACAAGCTGGCTGCATCTCAATACCTGTCAGTGTGAAAACACAATGATTTCCTTTCTATTGCAAGGAGTGAGTCATGCTGATGAGGCCTGGCTTGGCACAGAAGCTTCGTGCTCCTGCCAAGGGCGATGGTTATGATGGGAGCTGATTTATTTGAGGCCACATGTGTTAACATCATCCCAGCAACAGAAATGCAGATATGCTTTGCTGCTGTGTGCCGTTCCAAAGAGGTCCCTTGTTTGGCCATGGAGACCAAAAGCCAGGATGTTAAATATTATGTAAGTCCTGAGGCTGACCACATGTGGGTTCTGAAGAAGGAGAGTCCACTCCTCACAACATGGACATAGTAAGAGGGTGGCTTTATATCGAGTGGATCTGTATTGTGCAAAGAAGTCATTTCTAGAAAGACCTAGAAAAGGGATACCAAGTGCTCAGGTAGCCTGAACAATGAGGATGCCATGTGGCTGAAGAACCACACTGGCTACAGATTGAGGACTTCCATTCTCTCTGTTCACATTACAGAGAGAATGGTATCTTGGTATCTTGTCTTTATAGTGTTTCCTGGTACTTAATGCATTCAGTCTCATCTTCCCATGTAGATAGAAATCTGTCTACCCATCCGCCTACCTTCCCATTCATCCCACAAACATTTATTGCACCAGACTGTAGGGGGCGCTAAATCTGGACGGAAGCATTTCCCAAGCAGAATGGGAAGAGCCCACCCTTGCAGAGAAAGCTCTTATCGGATACCTTGGAGTGGAAGCAGCTTATACTATGGAGCCAGTTAGAAAGGGCTTTGGATGCTGGCCCTCAGTACCAGGGTCTCTCTGCTGAGGGACAGAATGGAGGCCCTACAAGTCCAATGCCAGGAAAGATGGGACCATGAGGGGGGGAAAAAAAAACCAGTGATGAAATGAACCCTCCTGGGATAAATCAGATAAACTCTCACACTATATTCAAATATAGCCATGTGATAGCAGAGACCGACGCTTTAAGAGAAAATGAGGAGAGAAAATACTTAAGATGGAGACTAGTCCATCCATTAGCTTAATTTTTTCTGCCAACCAAGAGGGGACTGTCATTACTTAATATTAGCAGTAGCCCAGCTGAGAGAACACCTGCCTCATGCAGACAGTTGAAGACGGCTGCTGTGGCCAGAGGGAGCTGTCTCGGGGCCTCCATCAGGCAGTGACATGATCAGATTTGCGCTCTGGAAAGGTCACAGCGGCTGCACTGCAGAGGATGGATGAAGGGAAAGAGACGTGTGGTTGTAATGGGGCTGTTGGAAAAGTACACATGATGAAAGTTAGACTCTGGGCACCTGAAATGGAGAGGAAAATCCCTTGAGGTTAAGAGTTTGGGTCTGTTTGCCCCCTTTGACCAACAGCTAGCCTCTGCCACCAGTAGGATTTGAGAAATGCTTATAGAATTGAATTGTCTAGGACAGAAAGCTAATGAAGTCTGCATGAAACAAAACCGATGTCTCTTGCCATTCTCTGCTCTGGAATAAGCATCAGGGCTGAAGGCAGAGCTGGGAAGCTTCCTGGGGTCAGACACCCTTGAGGTTGTGAGCAACAATTTAGGTGGACAGAATACAAAGCTGCTGTTTCCTGTGTCTGCCTGTCCGATCAGATCTCTGCAACTGAGCTATTCCTTGGGCTAAGGGATGTTTGCTGCTCATGTGGGTGTGGGAATGACCACCTGCCTTTTTAGAAGGTCAAAACTCAATGGTGTCCATTGGGACTAGCTAAACTCCCTTCCTATGAGGGAACGTTACAGCCACATCTGGATTCCCAAACCATTAAACAAGAATCTCCAACATGTGCTTGGAAGATGTTCAGTTCCCACAACTATGCCTTCCTCTTTGGGAGCGCAGAACCCAACCAATGCTTTCAGATGGCCGGACTGCTGCAGGAACAGCTTCCCATCGTGCTCACTGTGTTGAGGATTAAGGGCTTTTCTAGCATGTCTCCTTTAAATTTCTTCCCTAAAGGCGGTGTGACTCTCACGGTGCTGCAAACCCATCCTGTCAAGCCACTAGCCTGCTCTTGAGATCCCCGCTCCTGCTGCCAGCCTGCCTTCACAATGAAAGTCCATGTTTATGGCCCCCTTCGGCACTTATCAGGATGACAAGCAGACAATGGAACACTTGTTCCCAAAAGGGACTTCGTGGACCCATTGGCAAAACATTAGAGAGTGGGTCTGAAGCCCAAGAAACAGGACACCAAAGCTCTGTAAGCTTGGGGAGGATTGCAGAATCCTATACCAGGCCAAGAATGAGTCACAGCGAAAGCTTTTAAAACATAAAACCATCACCGTAGATTTCAGTTTTAGGGTAACACATACTTGGCCATGAGGGAATGCTTAAAAAAAAAAATCTGAAGCTACTTGACAGAAAAATGAAACAGCTAAGAACATTGGAATATAATGATTTAACACTCCCCCACCCCCTATTCCTGCTCCCCCGTAATGTGGGTCAGAGCCTACATGGACATAACCGCAAACAGGGAGAGAGACAGGACTTCTCCCCAGCTCTTAACACCAGTTTTTGTCCAAACCCTGCGCCTCCACGAGGCTGGGGCTTAGCTGCTCCAGGCTGCCTTCTGGCTCCTGTGCTCAGCTCCTGTATTCTTCCATCTCCCTGTTCCTGGGCTCTGGAGTTGCTTGAGGTGCCTGTTTGGAGGATAAGAGACTTCTTGTTCTATTATTCATATGTGCGAACACTGTTCATCTCTCTCAAAGAGATGCAGGCTTGGTTGGTTTCCTAAATGTCCTACAATAAATATTTAAGATTCGCCAAGAAGGGTCGTCACCGTGGGCTGAAACACAACACCAGAAATTTCTCTGCTAAGCTTCCTGAATGCAGAAAATGAATAAATTACCATTCTATATAGTATTTGTCCAGAATCTGTAAAATTATTTTACAAAGTGCTTGTATTTGATCTTCACAATAACCTCTGAGAGGTGGACAGGCACGGATTGCAAAAATTATTAAAATCGGACATATATATATTTAAAATACATACACTAAAAGAAAGCTCTAAAGGCTTTAGAGACGCTGGATGGAGGTCAGACCATTTGGGAACTTAATTTCAGGTCTCCAATATTCGTGCACATATTAAAAAACCATTTATTCAGAGCTTGTTACAAGCCAGATGAGATGGCAGTGGGTACAAAGATGACTAAAACACAGCCGTCCAGCGTAGGAGGAAGATCAGGTTCTAGCCAGAAGTAAACAACCCCTGCTTTGCAAGGTGGGGGGATGTGTGCTCTAGAGAATGGAGGAGAAAAT
>CABHPQ010146516.1:0-19158 GCA_902168405.1 Peromyscus aztecus
TCTTCCTCTCTCTCTCTCCTAACTCAGGGACCATCTTCGGAGACAAGACAGAAAGATTGGTAAGAGCCAGAGATGGAAGACCAGGATGAAATAGCATCATCGGTCTTCTGGAAAAGCCAAGGCTGCTGGGCACACAAACTCACAGTGCCTGTGTTCTCCTGCACAAGACTCACACAAGATCAAGTCAATCAACATTCTAGCACAGAGGAGGTTGAGGAGCGTCAGCTCGGGAGTCTCCATCACTAACTGGGATGCTATCGACAGTGGCAAGAAGAATCAGTTTTCTTTGACAACCTTAATCCTCAGATAGGTCAATCATCCTCTAGTGTATGGCCTCATACCTGTGAGTATAAAGGCAGCACACAATGGACTCCATCAGTTATTGAAATAAATAGAATGTGAAAATGAAATTCAAATAGAGAGATGGGGTGGGTCTGAAGGGAGTTAGTGGAAAAGTGGGCGTTGAATATGATCACAATATATGGTATTAAACTCTCAAAGAATCAATGCAGTATTATTATGAACACTTACACTATACTTGTAATATTTGTATAAATTGTGGGATTGTTTAAAAGTTAAGAGGTGTGTATTTAATGAGGCAATATAATTTCATTTAGAGATAATGAAGACATGCTAATGTTACCCAAAAAAGTTCCTTTCCTCCACAGAAATCTGATTGACAAACTCAGAATAAAACGAGGTTCCAGAAATTCTCTGCCTTTCTACAAATCTACTGCCAGCTTCACACATCTTTATTTCATAGCCTCTTGGGCTTATAGATACATAACTGAAATATATTATATGTGTGCCTCTGTGTGTGTGTGTGTGTGTGTCATATTTGTGTGCAATGTAATGTGTTAAGTGAGTATGCTTTATTGGATGGCTAGCACATGAATCACCAGACTCAATTTATGCAACAGAAATTAATGTTTCTGCATTTGCATCTGTATTAATACAGGCTACAGTCCACTGGGACAAAGTTTTCTAAAGAAAATAAAAAGCCAAGATTCGAAGCACAGTCTTCAGAGAACCACAGAGAATTGCATTAGACACTTGAGTGGTTTTCTATTTAGGTTAATGTGGCAAAGCTAGCTTGTTGCTCACAACCCCCTTTTTCTTTCCTCCTGGGTTCACAGAGAAAGAGCATTTTCAGAGCTCTCTTTGGCCTGGATTTCTCAGAGGCTACGTGGTGCAGATTCTCCCCCTTCATCACCATTTCCTCTTGAAATGAGTAAATACAAGTTTGTACTTTGAAAGCCGCTGAGACTTTCTTTTCCTGCCATAGCAGCTACCATGACCAAAAATGGGGGCATTCACTTCCTGTCAGAGCTAGAAGGCAACCACAGCTGGCTACATAAAGTCTACATTGCCTTCTGTTGAAATGTTTACAGATCAAACTAGCCATCTCGTTAATGTGAGTTGCTCTCTTAAGGGATCCGACTTCTCTTTGTTGAATCACTCATTTTTTTTGCCCCATCTATCAAAGGCCCTATTCCAGAAAGAGAGTGAGGAGGGGTGGATGAGGAAAAGGAGGAAGAGGAGGAGGAGAAGGAGGAGAAAAGAGCTCTCTGTCACATAGAAATCACTATATGCCTATCTTTTAGTATCTATGTTTATTATCTACTGGATGCAGAATGTCAGAGCTAGTGTTCTAGAAAACATACACTAAAAAGAATTTTCCTATTTATGATAATCCAAATCAGAGTTGTGAATATGTTGGCAAAGAACCTTGAGGGCTGTAGAAGGAAGAGTACAAGAGGAGACTATGGAAGAGGGAAAATTTCCCAGAGAATGCAGCACCCCTGAATACATTGCTCCCCTCCCTTCATGTGATGCACTTTCTTCTGCAGCCAGTCCCTTTCCATCACCACAGAACACTTTATAAATTCTGCACTCTCATATTTTCCTTATTCCAATAATCCTTGGTTTTCCAACCTAAAAACAAATGAAGCTGCAAAGATATATTTCGTGGGTTTTTTGTTTTGTTTTGTTTGTTTTGGTTTTGGGTGGGTTTTTTTGTTTTGTTTTGGTTTTGGGTGGGTTTTGTTTTGGTTTGTTTTTTTGGGGTTTTTTTGGTTTTTTGTTTTTTGGGGTTTTTGGGGGTGGGGTTGGGTTTTTGTTTTGTTTTTTTTTTGTTTTTTTTTTTTGTTTTTTTTTTTTTTTTTTGAGACAGGGTTTCTCTGTGTAGCTTTGGATCCTGTCCTGGAACTCACTCTGTAGCCCAGGCTGGCCTCGAACTCACAGAGATCCACCTGCCTCTGCCTTCTGAGTGCTGGGATTAAAGGTGTGTGCCACTGCCGCCCAGCTGATATATTTGTTATATTTATAATATTATAAATTCATGATGCATGAAGAGGGGTGAGATTACAAATTGATAAAAATAGGCAGATAATAAACTGAAATTTTACATCTTAATATCAGGTTGCTAATATAGGTGACTCATTTCTAACCATTTTGTAAGCTTATGCTGTAGATGATAATATAAATATTTGAGTAATAAAATTTATGATTCCCTAACTTGAGGGGGGGATACAAAAATTTAAAAAAAAAACATTTGCTTGTCTCTATAAGTGGTCAAATTGAGGTATCTTGGCAAAGTAAATCCTTTTCCCATCTCTTTGTGCATCAAGAAAAATCTAGTTAGTAGAGAGATGCTCTTAATAATCAAATTGTCACCATCATTAGGTTCTTCACTAGATTTTTGCTACATATCAAGTACTCTCTCAGTCATAGTATGATTTCTTATCTTTACAAAACCCCAATTTTAAAAAATATTTACATTTTATGAATAAGTTCATTGAAAAGTGAATGGTTGGTGCAGCTAGTAGGCACTAGAAATGAGATTCACGTTATCTCTTACCTAGAATTTCCTCTAGCCAACATGCTTTTGTCTAACAAAGTTTCAAAGTGACATCTTGAGATGTTTTCTGTGCTGCCATGTTTTTGAGCTACCATTATCTGTGGATAGATATTTAATGGGGACATCAAAATTTCACAAACCTGATGACAAGGTTTCAGAAAGACAACATAAAAAATTTAAATATTGAATCTAGCTTGATACATCTGATAAATTCTTACTTGGCACTGTATCACTGCCTGTCTTTCTAGTTTTCACTTATTGTCAACTGGATTCTTCTCTTGGACAAGAGTATAGTGACCAGTTGAGTCAATGTATTACTCAACTTAATACTGGATGAATCTTTCAATCTGTGTTTGAGTGAATTCTATGTGAAGGATTTCCTTTGAGGATTCTATTTCTGGGCATGTATAATTAATTAGTCTTTCATATTTGAATCTGTATCACCACAAATGTACCCCTTAAAGAATGAGCAAAAAGATGCCCTAAACTGCAAAACTGAGGGTAAGAACCTAGATAAAGATAATATCATCTTCAAACCATAGCTAGCATCAATCCATCATTCATTGCTCTTCCCAAACAAGAATGGTCTATTAGGTATAATCCATCTCTCACCCAGGGAGACGGGATATGAATACCTTGGAAACAAGGTTTTTCCTAAATCCCAAATCTTTCCTGATTGGTTCTATTACCCAAGAGTGTTGTCTCAATTCTTAGAGTGCACTACTTACTCTTTATGGATCCCTCAACTGTTTCTTTTAAATTTCACCTATTGGCTTACTCAGAGGAAAAGCTTTGACTGGTTGGTTGTTTAATAGTTTCTACATGCCTTTAGGAACCTCCACTGCACTATTTAAAGAATCTCAATGTGACTCCTTCACAGTATGATCATGTCAATGGGCCTCAGATGTTTATGAGTCACTGCTCTATCCTACTCAGTCCTGGGAATGGAGTAAGTTCCTAAGTTACCACTCGGCATATCATTCACTGTGACCAAATTTCCTGCAACTTGAGCGCTAGGGAGCCAGATCTTTCAAATAAGTGGAGCTAATCAGGGAATAGTAACAAGTAGGTATAAGGAGATTCACAAGACATTATCAAACTTTGTATATTTTTTCATTAGCATAGACTATCTAGAGATAACCTTCTGCCAGAAATTTATTGAAATTACATGATAAACCTAGTTTTATGATATGCAAAGAAATGCTTCCTGGAAGTGAAATCATCTGGTATATTTCAGTTTATCTATATCTCTCCTATCACCAAACGTGCATATTTCCTTAAATTATCAGCTCAAATGTCTTCTTCTTTCTGTCTTAAGTAGAGTGTTCCAAGTGAGTTGAAGAGGGACAATAGCGTATTTCAAATGAACTAAGACAGTAGAATCTTTCAAGTGCATTTGAAGGGAGACTAACATTGATCCCAACGCCCTTGCTTATAATACTTCTGTGATCCTAAGTGTACCTCTAAACATTACCTAAAGAAGATGAGGTAGTTACCATTAATAATATGTAGTTGCTACTCTAAAAGCATTTATTAGCAACATTTTTAATTTTAGAAACAAATAGTCCTAAGTCAACAGCTTTTGATATTAAAGTTGAGAATGTTGATAATTATGTAACAGGTAAAGATTTCTAGTTTTCAAAATGTGAAATTCCTTCTTTCATAAATATTTGACACGAAAAAAACTACTGACTGTAATTTGTTCTTTGATGCCAAATTTCTTAAATAATGTCAAAGTATCAAGATGATTTTTAAATCCATACTGAAACCTGACTGCTCATGAGACTGACAAATGAATATTCAGTCCTTTGCTCTCATATATTTTTTAAAAAATATATCATTTAAACTGAAATGAACATGTAGAGAATTCTACAGTTTTCTAGATCCAAATTGACTGAATTTCAGCTATCAAGATATTTATAGCGTAAGAAAATGTAAGGATTTCACAGGGGAAAATTATAGTATTGTAAACTATTTTTAATATACATTCCCACAGTTAATACTGATTTTCAAATTGGCAAGCTCTAGGATCACCTAGGAGATGAGCCTCTGGGAATACCTGTGAAGGTTTTCCTAGATTATCTAGACAAGAAACCAATAGTCATGATAAGCAGTCTTCTTCACACAACACAAACCTCTATCCTCTCTGCAAGTACCTACCATACAGAGTTGCCCCCAACTCTACTGCAGCATCTGAGTTCTGGTGACAGAGTTGTCCCAATATTGACTTCAAGATCTTTCACTTCAAGGTTAAAATCCAGAGGCACTGGGCACCCAGGAACAAAGAGTAGTAGCCTTATAGCAGCAAGGAGCCAGCCTCCACTTCAGAGTGCTTAATATCCTTCAGTCCTGTAGCCTGGCGTTGGTGGCGCACGCCTTTAATCCCAGCACTCGGGAGGCAGAGCCAGGCGGATCTCTGTGAGTTCGAGGCCAGCCTGGGCTACCAAGTGAGCTCCAGGAAAGGCGCAAAGCTACACAGAGAAACCCTGTCTCGAAAAACCAAATATATATATCCTTCAGTCCTCAGACACAGGGAAAGTTGAAGGAAAGGCACAGGTCAGTCTACCCACTGTGAAAGGATTATGGATTACCTAAGGCTTTCAAAAGTGTCCACTTAAAATTAAATATGATTGTAGCCTGGTTATCCTTTACTTTACAGCTAGAGCACTCATCCAGTAACTGAAGGAAACAGACGCAAAGATCTACAGCCAAGCACTAGGAAGAACTCTGGGAGTCCTCTTGAAGAGAAAAAGGAAAGATTGGGGGCGGGTGTCAAGATCATGACAGGGAAACTCACAAAGACAGCTGACCTGAGCTCATGGGAGCACATGGACTCTGGACAGTCAGCTAGGGAGCCTGCATGGGACCCACTTAGGCCTTTGCATGTGGATGACAGTTATGTAGCTTGGTCCATTTGTGGGGCTCCTAGCAGTGGGATCAGGACCTGTCCCTAGCACTTGAGCTGGCTTTTGGGAACCTATTCCCTATTGGTTTTGCCACTACCCACTACAATTCCCCATGCTGGGTTGCCTTGCCCAACCTTGATGGGGGGAGGGGGAGAGTTTGGTTTTGCCTCAACTTGCTGAGCCATGCTTTGTTGTCTCCCATGGGGGGCCTGCTCCCTTCTGAACGGAGACAAAGGAGGAGTGGATGGGGGTGGGCAGAGTAGAAGGGAGGAGGGGGGAGGGAATGGGAGGAGAGGAGGGAGGGGAAACTATGGTCGGTATATAGAATAAATGGAAAAAATTATTTAAAAAAAACTGAATACAAACAGCTGTAGCAGTTTACTGTAGCTAGAGTCTTCCTGCCTGGCCCATGGTCAGGACAAATCTCTCTCACCTGCCAGTCTCACAGCCGCTCAGACCCAACCAAGTAAACACAGAGACTTATATTGCTTACAAACTGTATGGCCGTGGCAGGCTTCTTGCTAACTGTCCTTATAGCTTAAATTAATCCATTTCTGTAAATCCATACCTTGCCACACGGCTCGTGGCTTACCGGCGTCTTTACATGCTGCTTGTCCTGGCAGGCGGCTGGCAGTGACTCCCTCCGCCTTCCTGTTCTTTTAATTCTCTCTGTTAGTCCCGCCTATACTTCCTGCCTAGCCACTGGCCAATCAGTGTTTTATTAGCAACACTTTTGCCATACAGAACATCCCACAGCAGTTTCCCAGGCAGCTTTACTCAGCAGTAAAGAAAATGAAATGAAATCTACAGGAAAATGGTTAGATTTGAAAACATTTTATTTATTATATTAAGTGAGGTAACTCAGACTCAAAAAGATAATAACTGTGCGTTATCTTGCATATACAGATTGTAGCTTATATGAACACATATATGAGTGGGATTGAGTGTGAATATAAGCCAGAAACGATAAAGGAGGCCAGGATAGGGGTAAAAGAGTTGTTGAGGAAATGGGAGAGGGCGATGGGACAGGAGATGTGAAAGCAGAAAGGCAGATACAGCTGAAGAAGATAGAAAGGCACAAAGTGGGTCAGAGGGATGGGAGGAAAGAGGAATGGCAGAAAAGCCAACAAAAACAATTTTGCATGAAGATGTCATAAGGAAGCCCAACACTGTGTATGATAATTTAAGTTTTTAAATAAAGAAAAAAGAAAAAAAAGAGTAAATTTATCACCTTTAGCTGAAAAGAATGGTAGATAGTTAAGGTAAAATGGTAAACAGTAAGTACAATTTAGTTTGGTTTAACCATTACACGATTGATGTGCATTTATTTTAAGGCATTATGTCGTACACCAAAAATTCTTATAATTTTAATTTAGCATTTTAAAGAGTAAACATAATAATGGCAAAAATACATCAAGCCTGCATTCATTATTTTTCTGTTGCTGTGATCAAAGCACCATGATCAATAGAGGATAAGTTTATCTGGGCTTAGGGGCCCAGAGTGGTCAGAGTTCATCACCAACACAGAGAGGAAGTGGGCAACAGGGAGGCAAGGTACAGCTGAAGGGTCTGAGAGCGCACATCTTCAGCAAACAGGAAGCAGAGACCGCTCATTCAAAATGGCACAAGTCTTTAGGCTAGCCAAACCCACTCCCAGTGACACATTAAACTTCCTGAAACCAGGACCAACTCAGGACCAAGTATTCAAATGCCGGAGACTATGGAAGGACATCTATCATTCAAACCACCACAAAACCAAACAGTGTAGAGATGAAATCAACTCTGCACCAACAGCTCCTCAACAAATATCTTTGCTCCTGCCCAGCCAAATTTCCTCGTATTCCTGAAATATTTTACAACTGGCTAGTTAGTAGCCTCTAAATGCTTCACACTAGCTGGCTGACATTCCTCAGATAGATTAGACCAATATTATATTTTGTTGGACTGTCTGTGTTGAAATGCCTTTCTTGCTTTTCATCCACTATACAGATGAATACGTTTTCCCAGAGTCTAGGAAAATTTCACAGAAATTAGGATGTTTAAACTCCAGTATGAAAGTTTCTTTGTGCTCTAACCCAAGATTATATCTTAGCACTTACATGAGGACAACCCTTTCTCAATTCCTGAATAGTTACACCAAGGTAATACTTTACTTAACTTTCTCTCTAGTGCCTCGTGGTATATAAGTGGCCACTTAATTAGCAGATCCTCACTAGATGGCAAGCCAAGGAAGTTGAAATCCCTTCCTTCACACTTTAATGAGTGCTTTGTAAACCCATTATCTCAAAGGCAGAATTTGCTCAGTAGCACTATATGTACGATTTTCAAATATTACCTTGCAGCAGGGCTATCCCCGTAGCTTAATCAAAGACAGATGCTGAGGCCAGCTCCCATTCTGGAGTCTGAAAACGACTGTGGTTTGCAAAAAACGTGGTGCCAGCCCTACAGTCTCAACATCTTCTGGAAACTCATCCAAATGTAAATTCTGGGACCCCATCCACGTCCTACTACATGAGAAACTGAGGTAGAACCCAGTGACTTGTACTTGAACAGACCTTTTGGATACACCGAAGCTTGAAATCTAGTATAGTATCAGACTTTCTAGGGCACAGGTGATGTCTTCCCCAGTAGCAGTGTTTTGGCAAGGGTGGTGGATTTTTTCATTCTGCTTTGATTTGTTTTTTAGTATCAATTAATATTCTATTTTACAAAGTGATGGGTTAACAAGGAATTCTCCTGAATTTTCCACACAACCCTTGCCTGTGGATATGACCTTTTTTTTTCACACATATTATCTTCCCTATCATCATTAGAAAAAATTTAGCAGGCTTAACTAGCACATCCATTTAACATGTGTTGTAATTGACAAAAATAAATCTGATAAGATTATCATCTTGTTCCTTGAGATAGTCCAAGTCAATATGATAAGTGGGGCTTGAATGATAAAATAATCTCCCAATGAACAGGAAGGATAATGATTCAATATTGACAATGCATCCTCATGTATCCCAAAATAAATACATTGATTCTCACTCCCAAATAGTAACAAACGTGCCTCAGAAAGAAGCTCGAAGAACATATGCAAGAATTTGCAAAATCACTGGTCCCAAACATATTTCCTCATGACATTCAATGACTGTCCTCACAATAATTGATGAGATACAGTAGACCCTGATGACACATGCCAGGACTTATACTCAGTCTGCAGCCTCATTATGCGTACTGCATGCCACAACAAAACTTCAAATAAACCACCTTCTGAGGTTGGAAACCATCTATCTTATATAATCTATAATACAGACAACAGTACTACATCTAGTAAAATCAGCCCAGGGAAATTTATATTTAAGTCTGTTTTTCTATGCATTTAAATATTTTTTGATACAATTTTGTAATCAGTTGTCCATCTAAACTGCCAATTAGGTTATGGTAGATGCAGCTGTGGTAAGAAAAGGAGTGTAATATAATGATTTATTCAGATCTGCATGAAAGTCAAATTCAGTATTTCCACCCTACAACGGAGCAGAGTCAACAACTTGATCTGCTGATGCCATTGAAGGTAAACCTCAACTTTCTAACAAAGGAACACTAACATCTAGACTCCAAACCCAAGACAGACACACAGTAAGTAGACAATGTTTACTATCTGCTTAGACAAACTAATAAACACACAGACATAAAATTATATTCCCTCCAAGAAATGGCAAAACTTGCACAATGTACTTGCTTCCTCTTTTCTGACACTATCTCATGAGCAGCTAAAGTTTCCTACCAGAAAAAAAATAAAGTGAGTTATCTGTTCACAAAGAAAGGAAAATATGGAAAATCCTTGCCATGTCTGCTCAATTTTGCTGTGAACCTAAAGCTACTCTGGGGGAAAAATCATTTTGAGAAAAGAATTAGGGCTTAAATGGTGGTTTTTTGAAAATCGTTGAGCTGTATTCTCAGTAGAAGATCAGTGACCTATAGCATTTCTTAGTATTTGCCTTCAGAAAGAAATGAGTTCAATTCTAATTACAAGTTGTCAGACAAACTTCAAAAGCACTGTCATCTTAGTCCCATAAATTAAACTGGCTTATTCAGCTACAGTGGAGGTGTTATGACGATAATGTGGATAACGTAGGTGGTTTTATTTGCACGACTTCCATCGCTTCTTTTCTAAAGTTGTGTTGAATATGATTGCTATTTTTCTGTGCCCAAGAAAGATTTCCTTCTAAGATGCATCTTCTAATGATGGTTGGTAATGATTATAGCTTTGTTTTGTTTATCTAAATGCTTTTCAATAAAGATTTCTCAGTAATTAAATTCCACTGACCTAGTTTTCATTTCATTATTCAGCCATCTATTTCATCTCCAGGTTTATAGTAAGTAATTACATGGGTAAGTGATAAAAACGGTCAAAGAGAAGAATGGACATATCAAAAGGTTCAAATAATTTACAGACCAGGTCATTAGTCGCAAGGAACAGTTGTAATGTGATCATGAACTGAGCCCTCGAAAGGCAATTACAGGATTAACCCGAACCACCATTTCCCACTCATTAGAATACAGGGGTCCTTTGTAGAAACACACTGGAGTGCTTCAGATTTGAAGATTTCTTTTAAATCTATTCACTAATGAGATTCACTGTGTTGTTGCTATTTCTCTAAAACTCTTTGGAAAACTTTTAGTTGTGCCACTAATGAAGAGTGCTATTTAACTTGTAAAATACAAGTCCAAAGCCCATGCTTAATGTGAACTTTCTTAGACACCCAGTTCCTCCAATGTTGTCAAGAGTCGTTATAAAATTAATTTATTCATCAAGTATTTTTTCACCCTGAGTACTGTACTAGGTAGTGAGGACATAAGAGCAAATGAGGCACCTGCCGTGTCTCTGCCAACAGAACAGTCTTCCAAACCTGAGTACCCAGCATGGTAGCCACTAGATACCTGGGGCTCTTAGCTACTTGAAATGTGGGTTATCAAACTGAGATGTGCTCTAAGTGACAATATAAATCAGATTCTGAAAACTTGCTATGAAAAAAAGTTATAAATTCCTGTAAATCCATTAGCTCCTATGTTAAAGTGATATTTTGGATAAGTTGCATTAGAACATAACATTGAAATAAATTTCATCTAGGATTTTTACTTTTTAATGGGGCTGTTTAAAGGCTTGGAATTATTTTTGTGACAGGTATTTGTGCCTCACATTATATTTGCTTTCTTTCTTTGTTACTTGGGGGTGCAGGGCAGTGTCTTATATATCCCCAGCTGCTCTCAAACTCTCTGTGTAGCAAAGGGTCCTCCTAGGTCCACCTCCCAAGTGCTGGAATTACAGGTGTGCAACACAGTGCCAGGGTTATTTGGTGATTGGGATGAAACCCGGGTCTTCGTGTATGCTAAGCAAGCATTCTACTAAGTTAGCTGTAACGCCAGTCCCTCATACTGTATTTCTATAGGACAATATATTTTTTTAAAATCTCCAACAAGGTAATCCATTAAATAAAGTAGTTACAACAGAAAGTGATGGTATGTAATGTGGATACCAAAATAAGCAGTGCTCAGCGGGTCCAGAACGATTTTTAAGAGCCATAGGACCAGGAAGCCTGCTACAAGATTGTGTCTTCTAGCTGTCACAGGAAAGCTACAGTCATGAAATCTCAACAACATAGCTGTCTAAACAAGGCTTGAACAAATGACGATACCAACTGACATGCCAACATTGATGGGGAAAATTCCCATGGCCTTCCCCCTACATGAAGAGCTACAGGCAATTAATGACTGCTTAGAGAATGAGAATTACTCTTTCCCCAGAGATAAACTGCCTAAGTGATTATCCAATTATGCAATTTCAAGTGGTCAAACCTAAAAGTTAGACACACAAGAAAACAATGATCTCAGCAGTTTGCATGTATATATTTACTTGCATATGTATGTGTGGTGATATATTGTGTACCCCAATAAAGCTTACCTGGGTATCAGATGACAGGGCCAGCCACTAAATTAGACATAGAGGTCAGGCACTGGTGGCACACACTTTTAATCTTATCACTCAGGAGGCAGAGATCTGTCTGGATCTCTGTGAGTTCAAGGCCACACTGGGCTACATGAGAGAAACAGAACCAGGCAGTAGTGACACAAGCCTTTAATTCCAGGAAGTAATATGGTAGGACACAGAAAGGTATATAAGATGTGAGGAAACAGGACTTCACTCTCTTTAAGCTGAGGATTTCATAGAGGTAAGAACTAGTGGCTGGCTGCTCTGCTTCTCTGATATTTCAGCTTTCACCCCAATATCTGGCTCTGGGTTTTTTATTATAAGACCTTTTAAGATTTGTGTTACATGTATGCTGCAAAAATAATTAAAGAATAAGGCTGTGGATTTGAAAGGGGCAGGAAAGAGGGAGACATGGGATGGGTTGGAGGGAGGAGAAAACATTGCAGATATATTTTAATATTTTTATAATTTAAAATACTTGAAATTAGAGTTCATAAATATTAGGACTTGTTGAATTCACATAAAATAATCATTCTGTGACCAGATGCTTATCCAAGGAGGATATATTGAATGATTGCTTTGACTAACTTATTAAAACTCTTTTGGTACTCTACGACATGTTTATATACTATTTCAGTATTTAGGACATTGCATTTCACATATTTTAATTCCATATTTAAATTCAGTAACACTAAGGTAAACTCTCTCTCTCATTTTGGTATCCTCATTGCATGTCAACATCCCTGACACATACAAAGTACTTCATGACAAACTTTCTTTTAAAAGAAAGGATTTAATTGGGGGCTTGCTTACAGTTTCAGAGGGCTAGTCCATGACCATCACGGCAGAGAGCATGGCAGCAGCCAGACATGGTACTGGAGCTGCTGGAGGCAAAGTTGAGAGATTATATCCTGATTTGCAAGTTGGAGGCACACCACACACACACACACACACACAGAGAGAGAGAGAGAGAGAGAGAGAGAGAGAGAGAGAGAGAGAGAGAGAGAGATCCTGATCTACAAGTTGGAGGCAGAGAGAGAATAAGAGAGAGTGGGAAGTGGAATGGCATGAGTTTTTGAAAACTCAAAGCCCTCCCCCAGTAATACACCTCTTCCAACAAGGCCACACCTCCTAATCCTTCTCAAACTGTTCCACCAAATGTGACCAAATTTCAAACATATGAGACTACTTGGGGCCCTTCTCATTCAAAGCACCACACAGAGAATGTGCTTGGAGTGACTGAATATAACCTCTGGCACACCCTTGGCTGAAGCTAACAACTTAGGAAGTCCTTGTTTTGAAGACCTATCCCTATGCATCATCGTATTATGGTGGCCCCCCCCACCCCAGAACTGAAGATATTTTGTTAGTCACTCCTTGAGATATCCAGTTTCAGAGTGTGGTGGTATTGTGTTCCCCAAAATATTGTGCACCCTAATAGACTTATCTGGGGTCAAAGAACAGAACAGCCACTAGATACAGATGCTAGAAAATGGTGGCACTCACACCTTTAATCCTAGCATTCCAGAGGCAGAAATCCCTCTGGATCTCTGTGAGTTCAAGGCCACATTGGAAACAGCCAGACATAGTGACACACGCCTTTAATCGCAAGAAGTGGGCCTCTAATCCCAGGGAGTGATGGCAGAAAGCAGAAAGATATATAAGGCGTGAAGACCAGGAACTAGAAGCTTTTGGCTGATTAAGCTTTTAGGCTTTGAGCAACACAGTTCAGCTGAGATCCATTTGGATGAGGACTCAGAAGCTTCCAGTCTGAGGAAACAGGATCAGCTGAGGAATTGGCAAGGTGAGGTAGCTGTGGTTTGTTCTCCTTCTCTGATCTTCCAGCATTCACCCTAATAACTGGCCCCAGGTTTGATTTTATTAATAAGAACTTTTTAAGATTCCTGCTACATCAGAGAACTGATTTTTAATGGTACTATTGCTAACACCTGATAATCAACTGCTGTCTAGATCCCTGCTCTTAGAAACCACTTGCCATCTAACATACACAGGGCAAGATAGGAGGAGGCTGGGAGTTATATGCCAGTAACAGATGCAGTCTCACATCCATAAAGAAAATTAGACAGTGCTCCTGGTAGACTTTCATTACAGTCTGAAGCCTCATATATTTTTGATTGACAGGCTACCAAATGATGAGTTGCCTGCCCCCAATATGGTTTATGTTCGCACTGGATACTGTATCACATCGTGTGATGCTGAAGTGAGACAGAAATGAATCACTGCAGTTAGCCTGTATTTTAGAAACTCCAAGGCGCCTGGAAGAAGTTAGCGTGACATTCTCTCTTTCCCTCAAGCTTATTTTCTGCCAGTTTTTTAAAAAGGGGCCATGGCCATTGTTATGTGCTCCGAGGATAGTCCCAACCAACAGGGATGGATAAAAGCAGCTCCAGAATGATACTCTTAAGGTATGTGATAGATAGAGTCCTTCAGGTTTTGTTTTCATGGGCTCTGTAAGTAATTTTATTAATTTCCTAATTATGCAATAGAAGAAAGTTGTCTCTGAAAACTTTAATCCAAGAAACCGTCATAGACTTTGGGGTGTGACTCTGTGGTAGGATGTTTGCCTAGCATGTGCAAGGCTTTGGGTTCGATCTCCAGTGACACAAAAAATAAAGAAATAATTGGAAAAAATTTCCTGACTATTTTGTATCCAATAGTGTCTCAATCAAGAATTACATAAATCAATTAGCATACAATTATTGGTCCCATGTTGACTCAGTACTTTAATAATACAAACATGCACAAAAATGATTAAAATGTAGCTTTCCTTTGTTGGAATTAAAAGTTAAGATACATTTTAAAAATTCCTGAGTTATACAATAAATTAACATTTCTAACAGTCTCCAGTGACAAGTTCAGAGAAAACAGTATTCCCAGAAGAGGGCTTGCTTCGGGAATATCTTTATAGAACTTCAATGCCTTGTTCTCCAAAGTGCCAAGTAAGTATTGATGACAACCCAGTGTGGTACAGTCTCCTAGTATGATGACTAAACTATCCTGAAAGACGTTCAGGAAGATAGCACCTTGGTGCTAAATAAACTGGGACAAAGACAGGTCTCAAGAACTGCTCGGGTTGTAAGATATAAAACTCCTTATGAAGCAGGACTAAAAAGATTAAGTTTTGAAAAATGAGTTATATGGTGTGGTATGCCTCTCTGGAAGAGATGTTGGGTAGTACCGGCCCCCTAGCAATGCAAAGCTTTAGCTGTACAACATTACAGTCAAGATTAACAAAGGGAACGCTGATCCCTGACTTAAAGAACAGAGGTCCCAGCACTGAGGAGGTCTAGGGTCTTCATGAACAGACATGTATTTTTCCGGGATTTGAGTGCATTCTTTCCCTTTCTAATCCTGCTCTGCTATGTTACATTTTCCCCAGGAATTTGACATTTCTAACTGCATGAAGTTATTCTTAGCATGTTATATAATCATTTTTAAATCTCTGTTTAATTCATCATTATGATATCAGTTTATTTTCTGCTATATCTCTTTTTTCTTGATCATTATGATCAGAAATCCTCATTTTACTAATCTTTTCAAAAAACTATCATTCATTTTTCCATTTTAATATTTTCACTTTTTATCTACTCTTGTTTTTTTTGAGTTTATGCTATATCTGATCATAAAAACAATCATTAACATGGGAGAAATGTTGAGGTCATACATTTTATGTGAAAAACTGTATCAAAAGATCATTTAAAGAATATAGACACTCAAGGTTCAGGTAGAAATGCCTCAGAACTAAGTAATGGTTAAAAGACCTCAATAACAAATTACTGGATAGCCCTAAGGGAGATTTTGAGCAACATTTATACACTTTGATTTCTCATCTTAGAAGTTAAAATGGAGCCGGGCGGTGGTGGCGCACGCCTTTAATCCCAGCACTCAGGAGGCAGAGTTCGAGGCCAGCCTGGGCTACCAAGTGAGTTCCAGGAAAGGCGCAAAGCTACACAGAGAAACCCTGTCTCGAAAAACCAAAAAAAAAAAAAGTTAAAATGGAAAATAATAAACAGAATGCCCAAACAAAGAAACTCAGAGACAATTAACTGATATATTCATTTTACAGTGACATGAATACATATGATACTTAGAAATCATTTTAATTGATTACAGCAACACACAGAAAAATATCCTAATTTGACATTATTTCCACAAAGGTAAAAAATATATCAAACAAAAAACATTGATTTTAAACATACAACACATAGTAAGTTACAATAAAAACTAAGTGAACTATAAAGACAAATTACAGTACAATGTTTCCATGAAGAATCCAGAGTATTCAACATGGGAGGGCCACAGCTGGAGCTTCAAAATTATTTGTCATGTTCTCTTTCTCATCTAGGTAGTAGACATTAGGGTATTTATTTTATTATCTGTGTGTGTTTATATTTATATTGTACCCATAAATATGTATATATGCAAACATATCTAAATATACTTTTAGAGAGACATTCTGTAGTCCTAATTACACATTATTTTCTATTCATTTATTTTTTGTTCTCTAAGTTGTATAAAAGTAAACAGTTGAAGTTTCTAAAATATACCCAACCCTATGGCTCCTTCCACTGTATCAGAGCATGTCAACGCTGATACCATTCTGGAGACCTGGTCTCAAAAATTCATTTTACAGCTGAAGAAACCAAGTCCCAAAAAGGAGAAATGTCTCCCTGAAGTCACAAGACAGTAATTAGCAGACTTGGGTTTGGAAATGTGAACTTCTGTCTCTAAGCCCAGTTATCAATATCCATGGAAACACAGACCTCTAAACATGTGTCAATTTAAAGAGATGCTAAACATCTATTTTTTAAAAACAATAGCTTAAAATTTATTTACTAAGCTTTAAGTAAAAACATGTTTCTCCATATCTATCTTGATAAGACAATACAACTATGACCAGGTAGTTATATTATATTCAGCTATTGTTAATATTTTATACCTTGTAGCATATCCTCAAATTTATTTTCAGGTACAATGATTCTAAAAGTTGGCTCTATAAAACATAATTATACAGTGAAATAAATCTGAAGAATAATAAATATTTGATGTATTGCTTGGCAATTCATTACTTACTACAGTCTTAGGAACCGCTGTACTTGACAAACTTTGTTTAAAGTTAAAATACATTTCTCAAAGGTATTTGGTTATGGCTACAACTTACCACTTGTTACCTAAAAACACCCCAAGAAACACTTGGGACCCACTTTTAGAAACTCTTAAATTTCTGAATTCATTAAACCAACAAGTGTATGGTAGATGAACAAAGGACAAGAGGTAGCAGGGAAGAGCGGATCTTGCCAGACGGCATAGCCCAAATGCTTCCTCATTTGGTTTAGTAATGCAAGCTCAAGCTGGATACATGGAATGTAAATATTGAATATTTGTCTCTGTGTTTGACATACTAAGTTGGTGACAAAGTATTGATACATACTAGCTGAGTTCTGCATATACTCCACATTATAAGCCTGAATGTGAACAAGAAACAAAAGCTGACCTGTGACATTATGTTTTATCTGCTCAGAGGGGAGGGGCAAGGAGAAGGAAAAATTCATGGTCACACTTGGCTGCTATATGAGTTCAAATCCAAGTTAGGACACATGAGGCCCTGCCTCATCAGCTAGGTAGACAGACAGACAGACAGACAGACAAACAGACAGATACAAGCAAACCAAGCCCTGTGTTATTGGAGCTAAGGAGATGTCTCTGTCACACTCCTATTTCAGAGAATCTGAGTTTGGTTTTCAGTACCCACATCAAGTGGCATCTTCTGGCATCCGTGGGCACATGAGTTCATATTTGCATAGACATACACATAATTAAAAATAAAGTATTCAAATACTTTCTGCCTACATGTATGCATGTGAAACACGTGTGTGCCTGGTGCCTGCGTAAGACAGAGGAGAGAGTCATATCCTCATGAACAGGAATGGCATATGGTTGTGAGCTTTGATGTGTGCTGGGGGTGGGTGGGGTTGGTAGGAATTGAACTCAGGTCCTCTGCAAGAGTAGTCAGTGCTCTTAACCACTTAGCCATATCTCCAGCCTCCAAATTAAAATAAAACTCCATTTTAAAAAACAAAGTTAATGTTTTAAACTATACAGATTAGTACTGAGTGGAAGGAGACTATCTCAGAAGAAGCTCTGGGCTCATATTTTTGAAACGTATTTGGAGCATTTAAATATTACAAATCGGAGTTTTGAGGTTAGACTGAATATACTTTGCATTTAGTAGTAGCTATTATGAAGTTTATGGGGCAAAGGATAATGGTATGCCTTAAAATTCAAAGGCTTCAGTATCATGATGACATGAGGTAGAATTGTGATATTGTCAACTCAAGAGGACATAGAATCTCCTAAAAGATTAACTTTTGGGCGTATCTTTTGGGGAAATTACAAATTTGATGAATTGGGAAGACCTAACCTGATTCTGGATGCACCATTCCATGATCTAGATTTTAGAATAAAAATAATAAACTGATCTGAGCACTAGCACCCATCTATCCTTGCTTCTTAACTCTAAACACTGTGGGAACAGCTCTCTGATGCTCCAACAGCCATGACTTCAGCATGATGGATTACTCCCAATCTGTTAGCAAAAATATTCTCATCCTTTCTTAAGATGAATTTTTCAGATATTTCATTGCTGCAGAAGGCAACGAGTTAAATAATTGGAAAAGCAGCAGATTCTCTAAGAAGCCTCGAACACTGACGTTTTAGCAAGTAAGTCTCAAACTGATTCTTACAAAGGAAGTTTTAGAGCACCCTTGAACCTGAAACTGACTTCAAATGTCAAAGGGAAATGTGACAGTCAATAGAATCATTTGTGCTTTGATGCACAAAGCTATGTAAGGATGAAAAGAAAGCTGTGGTATTAAAGATGGCTAGTTATCTCCTATCTCCACACCCATTTTGAGATCGGGGCCCAATAGAGCATTCATTAGCTAATCAGTAAGTTAAAACTAGCTGTAGTGGTCTGTGCTTTATTATGTAATGTTTGGGAGCCCCAAGAGGCAGAGTACAGTTTTCATATCACAGAGACTGAAACGGCAATCACAGATCCTGCATGGGTCTTCATTCTAACCCTAACCCAAACCCTACCCTGTTATGGCTGTTAGTTTGGTGTTTTTGTGGGACTCCCAACAGTGGAAGTTGAGATGTCTCTGACTCCTTCACCTGCTCTTGGGACCCTTCTCCTCCTACTGAGTTGTCTTAGCTAGTTTGATATGAGCGTTTGTGTCTAGTCTTATTGACTCTTGTTATTTTCTGTTTGATTGATATCCCTGAGAAGTCTGCTCTTTTCTGAAGGGAAACTGAGGAGCAGTGGATCTGGGGAATAGCAGAAGGGGGGAATAGGAGGAGTGTGTGGGGAGGAACTGTGGTTAGGATGTATTGTA
>CABHPQ010146517.1:0-24070 GCA_902168405.1 Peromyscus aztecus
CAGAACTAGATGCCAGAACAAATGAAGCACTGCTTGGAGATTGATAGTAGAAAGGATTTTAATCCAATAACCCTGTTTCTATCAAGTTTACGATCATGAGCAGTTAAAGAAGTTTTAAATCAGCACAACTGTTGAAAAACTAGTTTCTAAATAATACATATGACTTTTACAAGAAATGAAAGCAAAAACAGATACATGAAAGGGGAATAAATTAGAACAAATATTAACTTTTTCAGTGCACACACACACACAGCAATATTTGATTCCTGAAAATAAAAAGCATTAAGCCTCCCAACAGAAAGGCTTAGAAAGAGCGAGGTGCTTGGGTCACACTGCCTGTGTTTACATTCTGACTATGCTTTTGTAGAAACTTAAAAAAATTATCCTCCTTATGACTCAGTTTTTCATCTTTGAAATTCATATTAAAATAATATTCCCTACTTCATGCAGTGGTTGCTAACTTCAGAAAGAAAGAAAAAAAACAATGTGAGAAAATATCTATTGCCAAGTGGCACAAGTCTATAATGCCAGCACCTTGGAAGGCTAAGGCTGACCATTTCAAGGCATGCCTGATCTACAAAAAGAGTTCAAGGCCAGCCTGGGAACTTAACAAGACTCTGTCTCAAAATAAAAGATTTTAAAAGGTGGGTTGTTTTATTGACATTCTAATATAATTACATCATTTCCCCCACTTTCCTTTCCTCCCTCCAAACCCTCCCATATACCCCTCCTTGCTCTTTTTCAAATTCATGACCTCTTTTTTCATTAACTATCATTATGGGCCTGTAGACAGATAGATGATACATCGATTGATAGATAGATAGATAGATAGATAGATAGATAGATAGATAGATAGATAGATAGATAGATGATGGATGGATAGATAGATATGGGTGATAGATGATTGTTACTTATATGTATGTTTTCAGGGCTGATCATTTGATATCTGATAGCCAATTGATGTTCTCTCCCCTGGGGAAGACTATTTCTCCAGCTCCCAGGATTCCTTAGTTGCCTATAGTTCTTAGTTATGGTTGATGCTTCCTGGGCTTTCCCTGGAGGGGAAAAGCCTGCCTCCCATTGTTGTTCTTGTTCAGGTCATGTTTAGGCAGTCATGCTGATGAGACTTTATGGTGTAGCTTCTGAGATTATTAGGAGACACATTCTCACAGAAAACTTCCTCACCCTCTCTGGCTTTTACAGTCTTCCCACCCACTCTTCCCACAATGATCCCTTGGCCTTAGGTGTGGGAATTGTATTGTAGATGTATCATTTGGGACTTGACTCCACATCTCTGCATTTTGTTGGTTGTGGTTTCTTAAATGGTCTCTGTCTGTTGCAAAGATAAGTTTCCTTGATGTGGTATGAGGATTACAATTATTGGGCTAGGCCCTAAAGAAGGGTATGCAGGGTGGAGAGGTTAGATGAGGTGAGTTTTGTTTTGTTTTGTTTTTAATGTTTTATATTTTTGCCTAAGGAGGTAGCTCAGAGGTAGAGCACTCACCTAGCATGTGCAATTCCCTGGGCTCAATTCCTAGTACTGAGTATAAAAAGTTATGACCTAAAATAAAATGAAAAATAAAAGCAAGGTCTGGAGAGATGGTTTCATGGTTAAGAGGGTTTACTGCCATGGCAGAAGATGCAAGTTTCATTCTAGCATCCATGTCAAATGGTTCACGGGTCTGACACTCTCTTCTCACCGCCATGGGCAACTGCACTCCTGTGCTCACACCCCTATACAGACACACATGCATATATATATCATTTTTCCTAATTGCCATGTAGGAACACTCAATGCTATCTGCTATTGTTGGTGAAACAATATTAACTTCAACCATGTTATAGTGAAGAACTAAAAATGAAGCACCAGTCGTTTGCAAACAGTCAAGAGTGGGGGAAACAACTCAAAGAAAATATGGTCTGCATGGCACTTGAGAACAAAGACTGCAGCAAAGCACAGAAAAGAACATCTCCGCCTCAAATGACAACCATAACCAAATATGTTGTAAGTATAAATGGGTTAAATCAGCCTTATTAAATGACAGGAACATTCCGATTACCGCTTTTAACATTCTAATGCATGTTGTCTATAAGCGGTATTTTTGAAAGCAGTTCTGTGTATATGAGAAACACCCCTAAATTATCTCTTTATTTTTGTTTGCCTGTACTCTAACATTTTAAGGGAGAAATATTGGATCTAAGAGGGAATGTGAACATAAATTAAAGTAGGCAAGGCAACAATAATATATGACAAAGTCATATTCCAGATCAAGTGCATTAAATGGGATTTTAAAATCTTATTTTGATAAAGGGCACAATTCTCAACGAACATATAAAACTCATAAATCTTAAGAATCAAATAACATGGTTTTGAAATATGTAACACAAAGCGGCAGAAAGAGAAAAATGACACCAGGAGCGGGAAACTGTAAAATCGCATCACAGACTTGGGTAAACAGAAGGGGCAAAAACAGGAATGCAGGACCACTGGACAGTGTTGCCATTTACATAGTTGTCGTAACAGGGAACGTGTTTTATTTAATTATTCTCAAACATCCATGAAACTGGAATAGCAATTAGTCATATATGAGGCTATTAAAATTCACTGCATTTCAACAAAAAGAAAAATTATGTAAACCACATTTCCTGATCATTATTAAGAGAAATTAGAGCTAAATTAAAAATGGTCTTAAAAATAGCAAAAAATAAAAACAACCGTTTGGGAAATAGAATAACATTTTCCTAAGAGAAGCTTACTGAAGAAATTTATATTCCAAAAAGGAAACCAGCCCAAGCCCTGTTGTAAGACTTAGATGTGTCAAGGTGCAGATTAATATTCAGGTGTTTGCTTAGTATTCGCAGAAGCAAAGAACCTGCCCTGCTGCCTTTCCCAAAGTGCATTCAGTGGGATGTTAATAAATGCTGGAATATCTAGTGAGCTGGAGGAGGTGAGCCATTCAAAGCCTGAACACTGGAAGTGGTAAGTTAAATACTATGAAAATATCTTCATGCTGTGGAACTTCTCATCTCCTTTACTATGCACACATGTCCTGTGAGTGCCAAGAATAAAGACTGCACTCGGAGCTTTGTGAATCTATATGACCCTAGACTCTTTTTTTCTATAAAGATTTCAGGAGGGCTTGCAAAATGGCTCAGTAGGTAAAGGTGTTTGCTACCAAGCCTGAGGATCTGAGTTCAGTCCCCAAGACCCACATGATAGAAGGAGAAAACCAACTTCTCCAAGTTGTTCTCTGGCTTCCACATGGGCACAATGGTCTACATGAGTACATGTACATACACACACTAAATAAATACATAAGTGTAACTTAAAATTTAAAGATTTAGGAAGTTGGAGTGCTGCAGAATACACTTTAGGAAATTATTATTAATTAAGTTCTGTGCATCAGACTCTATCTTTCAATTGTTTCTCATGTCATCATAGCCACAAGGGTCCTCACTGAGATGGACTCGGATGCTTGACAGCCTGCCAAGGAAAAGCAGTGATTATCATTTTGTGTTACAAATAACTCACAGAAGTTTAGTCCCTGATATCAAACAATAAAAAATAAATGAAATGGTGGGGCTGCAGTACAGCTCAGAATGGTAGAACATCAACTTGTCAAGACTGCAGGAAACCCTGGCTTTACTAGACGGCACTACCGGGTATCATAATTGTATTAATAATTAAATCTAGGTTTTGCTAGGATTCTGTACATGCACAGCTCGGGGGTCTTGTCTGGCGCCTTACGTCATCAGTGGGCGACTGCGTACCCGCCTTAAAAAGCCACACACTGACCCCCATGCTCGTTCTCTGCACATCTCTTTTTTGTTTCCTCTCTGCTCTGCTCCCGCCATCCTTCTGTCTCTCCAGGCCTGGTTTCTTTATAATAAAGCTCTTTCTAACTCTGGGAGTCGTAGCCATGGCTTGTGACTTTTCCAACGTGCCCCTGACCCACCAGCGCCATTCATCCTTTCAGAGTTAATGGGAGGCAAGTTCAGCTTTCCACTTGTCTACGGAAGTCATCAAGGACAGTTGCTTGTGAGCCAACAGTGACAAAGACATTGCCATGCCAGGGAACTTGTCCTTCCTAGTACACTTCAACCTGCTGCCCACCAGCAAATGCAGGAGTAACAGGCTTGAATTCTGTTCATTTATATTACATGTGTAATTATTATCACTAGCATCACAACCCTCCAAATGCCTAGTATACATTAACTTAAGCTCATTCCCATGAACTGTAATTTTCCCATAGCCATCTCCCACACCTCTCAATGAAATATTTGTCCCTTTGGACCTATCACCTAATATGCACCAAATACATAACACCTCCAACTCCAAGGGGATTATTTTGGCTCTAGTCACACAGGCAATGACTAAGCAGTCAACCAATAAAAAAAATTCTGTGGATTTCCTTTAGCTCAAATGGCTTTGTCTTGATCTCCAGCTGAAGGCTCCCACCTCAGGTCCAGAAAGGCTCTCTTAATTGGATATTGTTGGAATCCTTGATGGGAGAAGCAGGGCCTATGAATACCAGTGCCAAGTGATGCTAATTACAGCCCTGTGGAAGCCACAGGGGTGGGTTTCTTTGTGAAAGCAGCACTGAGTTCAAAGAAATTGCTGCAACACCCAGAGAGGTTGGCTCCTTAAAGAGAAAGGCCTGTCTGCAGGGAGATCAAGCAGATAACCTTAGCCTGGGGCTGTATCCAGAGTCCTTGGGCTTTCTTACAGTGCTACAACAGCCATTCCCTGACTTCAGCAGGCTACTCTGCTGATGGCCACTTACAAAGTGGGAAGCACTCTGCTCTGGAAAAATCATCTTTTCTTGTTATGATCCCCTAAGAACTGCACTTTCTGGTGCCCTAATTTAGGGGGAAATAAGCCCACCCCTAAAGACATGGCCTATTTTATTTTTATACTGCTTACTTCCCTGGGCACTTCAGTACACTCAGCAGATAATCAGAACGTCTCATCACAGGAACAAATAACACCTTTAAGTAAAAACCTAAGCCAGAGAGCACACTGGAAGTTCCAGACATGCTTTAGCCAAGCGCCCATCAGACAAAAGCATCCCCCCTAACTTAAAGGGAATTACCTCTGTTTTGTTCCTGTGATGTTGCTGATGGGTGTGAGCACCTGGTGAACACCTTGAAAACCCCTACCACTGAGAGATATCCTCACACTCCAGGAGCTAACTCTAAGAATAAGGGGGACATTTGCCATTTATAAAGAGAACAGGGCTTTACTATCCATTATCCATTAAAAAGTAAAGATAATAAGTAACCACTGTAATGAGGACATCATTAGCCTTGTATTTATTTCCTTGTGCTCTTCTTCTATTTGAACTTAAATACTTTCCGTCCTAGTACAGACCACATCAGTTCTCTAACGGTTACCAACTAGAATTGATTACTGGAGTAGGCACTTTTAAATTTCCATCTATCAGTGATCATATATTCATAATAGCCTATATAGCAATGGCATTTTGCTTCCATTTTATAGGTGTGAAAACTAAGTTAGGAAGAAGTTTAAAACTTTGCACATCGCTCCAACGCAAGAAAACACGGAGCCTAGATTCATCCATCTGACTTCTGAAAATTGTCCTTACATTGTGACTCTCATGGTGTGAGCTTTCCTGGGAAAGTGTCTCTAGACACATCTCCCCAGAGGGACAGAGGCCACTGACAGAACAAAGGTGTGACACTTGCCCACAACCAGCTTGGTGAACCGATGTGTTTATTGGGGTTACTTACAGGTGTATGGGTGACTCAAGGTAGTGGTACCACTGAAGAGTCCCCAGTCTCAGTCAGTCTTCTACTTCTTATTCACTAGCACCTCCAAGACCACATGCGGCAGGTGCATGCTAGAGTGAAGACAAGTCTCAGATAAGGGGATGATGGCCCTCCTTCTTTAAGTTCCTTACTAGTATATCATAGAGCCCTCTGTTGCTCTTACTTTCTTGCCTTGACTGTTGGCCAAGGTGTTCCATAGCCACCACAGCAACTATACTTCATGACTGCCTACATTAAAGTCTTACCTGGAGAAAACAGCTCTAGACACCTGGCATTTTCTTGCTTTTGGGCAAAAGCCTGTCCTTCAAACACATCTTGGCTCCTTTATGGTCACCTCCTCCATACCAAGACCCTACATCAGCATCAGCCTTTTGTTTTGGCCCCTAGGTCTCTGTCAATTGATTATGTGACAACACTGATTTATAGCTTGCTGGTTGCTTCTTTGATCTACCACATGGAAGCCAACACTTCCCATTTGATGTCTCTGAAACTCTCCATTTATTCTGAACCCTTTATAAAATGGAAGATATGTACATATGAAATTCTTCTCTTTTCTCCCTCCTATGTTCCCCTTTTTCTTTCCCTGCTCCTTTTCTCATCTCTGAAGATGGTAGCAACATTTTCTTCACTGAGTATACGTACCAGGGAAAAGAAAAACAAAAAGCTCTGCTCCGATAATCTACCCCTTACAAGCTTTATTACGCTCTCTCGGGATAGGGATCCCACTTATGCCAACCTTCCTTATCTTTTGCCAGCTTATGCAGATAGAAGTTCTCAATGAGATTCCATTTCCTCACCTCCTAATCCACCCAAAATTGTATTGGAGCCTCATTTTCAGGTGGTACCACTGCTCCATTTACACCGTCCATACCATCATCTCAGTACTTTAAAAGCCAATATTAACATAGTTGAGCAGTCTTTTCAGCTACTTCTATCTGGATATGGCTGACTGAAACCTCTTTGTTTCCTTCAGAATTATAATATCCTATTTCTTTCTCTTAGCTTTATTTTAACGCTGTAATTTGCACAATTATCCAGCAGAATTGCTGGCAAGCGTCTGGAAGATATCAGTTTGAAAGGACCAAATACTGATTCTCTTATTATAAGAAAAAAATAGTGTTTTTAAAGTTTGAAAATTATAATCACAGTAAAAATTTCCAGCATATGGTCCTTTGCTATGAAAATGTTTGCAATTATTAAGCATGATCATTGCTACAGGAGATTCATAATTCCATATGAAAATTTATTTCCCACCCCTCAACATAAGCCTCAAGTCACATATAGTTAATTCTACCCTTAGGGCATCATTCACATTAGTTTGTCATTGATCAGTTGGAAAAGGACTGTTTTAGGACATGTCCAAAAATAAAAATGACCAGTGTGTGTCCCAGAACGCACTCATTCTGTTGGTGGTGGGAAGAAAAGTTTCACAAGTAAAGTCACAGTCAATTACACTCCTAACCTAGAGAGGATGAAGACTATCAGTCACTGGAAATGTGAAGCCTAAAATTCAGAGTATTTTTTTCACTTTTCAGATAACAGATTATCTTTTTTACCCTATTCTGCTCATTTAAGAGGAAGAAGCCCTTCCAGACACATTTTCCTGTCTTTTCTTATTAAATTTTCTCAAACTTCTATAGTTAGTAGAAACAGACCAAAATGCCAGAAGTCACTTAGCAATCTCATCAATCATCTATCTATCTATCTATCTATCTATCTATCTATCTATCTATCTATCCGTCCATCCATCATCTATCATCTATCTTCTATCTATCATCTATTCATCTATCTTCTATCATCTATCTATATCTCTTCTCTATCTATCTTCTATCATTCTATCTATCTATCTATCTATCTATCTATCTATCTATCTATCTACCTGCCTATCTATTTCCATCTCTTTCCTCTAAGAAGAGTCTTCTTTGCTGGTTCTTTTGTCTCCCTTGAAGATGAAATTCTTTTTCCCTTGATCTCAATTACTTCTCAGTTACTCGTAAGTTGTTAAACATGAGATCCTGTGCTCTAGTAAGACAAACCTCTAGAAAGCAAGTGGCCCAGAGGCCTGAAGCAAGATGTAAGCATGATTCCAGTCTTTGAACCAGCTTGTAGACACTCACCAAGGGTCTATCAGAGCATCCTGAGATAAGTGCTAGACTATATTTGATTAAAGAAAAACTTGACAGTATTTCAGATAAAATCCTTGAGTTGATGATTTAAGCTCAGCCATCAGATATATCTGTATCCTCAGAGAACTCAATAGCTATACATACTTATAAAACTTATCAAATTGGAGTTTTAGTAGCTATGGAATGTAATGACAATGACAAGCAAGCAATGACACTGAGCTGATCCCAGAGCAGAGAAGTCCACTGGATTTATTCAATGCATCTACAATACAGTAGGAAGGCCACAGGGACTAACATAAAAGGCCTGTGTTCTATTCGCCACTTTGTCACCAGCCAGATATCAGACCTCTCAGCCTCAGTTTATGCATCTATAAATGTTACAGGTGAATCAGACAAGGCCCCAAACTCCTTTGAATGTTTTATATTCACCTCCACCAAGGACCTCCTCAAGGTCTAAGGTAGTCTAACAAATGGGGGTGGTACTGGAGTGTCCTATACCCATGTCTCTTCCCACAATGGAAAAAGCAAACAATCGTGCGAAAGTGTATCTCCTTCCCCAGTAGATAGTCCATATGCAGGGCTTTACAATCAAGACCATACACACATTGAGAAGACACTCATGAATCCTGCCGGTTGTGTGTCCCCAAAGGCAGCAAGCATGTCTTACAACAGGCATGGCTTGTTCCAGCATAGTGTGAGATGTGCATTCCTTAGATTAGCTTCTTGAGCTCTCTAAGGGGGATACACAAATAACACTAGTTGTGTTTCTTCTGCAGTCTGGAAAACAGTAAAAATATCTCTGTAGGCAAGATAACATATGGAAAGAAGGACAGCTGCAACGCTCAGCCAAGTGGTTTAAGTGTGCCTGCTCCATGAGAAGATTTTTATTTATACCAATGCATTCCTTTTGAAGGGTTGTTATCTTGTCCTATTCTTCATCATAGTCTTAAAATGAAAATGTTCAACCTTCAGGCTAAATGCTATACACAGACATATACATAATATTACGAATATGGCAGTAACATTTTGTATTAACACATAGGATAAAAGCATCTTGTAGACAATATTGTAGCTCATTATTCCAGAGGAGAGTTATGAAATAGCTAGGGGAAAGTGATAGTTTGCTAACTTTTGGAAATGATAGGAAACAGCATGGTCTAGGCATAAGTTTACTCAAAGTTGTCCTATGCAGGGGCTTCAAAAACAGGAGTAACTGTGAGTCTGGCTGGCTTATGCTGCACTCTCTACATAAATAATCATGGCCACTGGATAGACTAACTCAGACTCATGGACACAGAATCTCTTTCCTCCCATCTACCTCTCGCATCTAGTGAGGAATCCTTCGCTGCATTTCTGCCTACTTTGGCCCTAATTCACTGCCCATCTAACAACTTCACCCTCTACTTGTGAATTTACTAAAAACAGAGCCCCTAAGAAATGACCCCAGTTCCTACTCTCAACCAGTAGACAACTTGGGTCTTTAGAACGACACTGATCATGACCCAGTCATGCCGTCCAACCAGGGAAGGACATGGAACATCAGCCAAGTAGTGACAACAAAACTCCCTGTCTTAGGAAGGCAATAGCTTCCCTTCCCCGGCTCACCCCGATGCCAGGGTCTCTGGAATATTCTCAGAAAAACCTCTGAGAGTCCCTTCTCTCTTGCCAGGGTAACAAAGTGAGAGGACGTTACCATGAGGCTGGAATAGGTGTAGGGATAGTGATAGGCCAGGTAGCAGGCATCCTCATTGTGTGGAAAGGTGACAGCGAAGGTGAGGGTGTAATAGCGCTTCCCAGACGCTCTGTCCACAGTAGCTGCACTTGGACGATAGTGGTTTCTAAAGAAAGAAAGTAAACAGAGTTCCAAATGTCATAAACCTCCTGGATTACATATTGACAAGAGAACAATCACCCAACGATCAAACACACTTGTGGGTGCAGGGAAGTGAATTCACTGCCAGCTCATGTATCAGTTCAGCCACACTAAGCCTGACCCAGTGTCTCCCACTTGGGATATACACGCTGTGGCTTCCCTTGCTGCATCTGCAGATGAGCACTACCTCGTCATTGTGCTGGGAAACAGAGGACGATGTAAGCAATGCTGTTTCCTACTGTCCTATTGCAGACAGCCAACCAGATTATGGTTCCCCAGTCCATGTCACTCTGATTCCTTTAATTTTGTTTTCTTTTGCTATGTCATGTCCAAAAGATGTATTTTGTTTGCACATGGCCCATCCTCTAATGATGTCCTTCCTGCTCCTTCTTCTGTGTTGTTCTGAGTTTTGGAGGGGGTGAAATAGTTACCCCAGTCAGGGCTAAACACAACCACCTTTTATTCTCCATGCTTTGGCCATTTATGAGTCTCTGCATTAACTGTCTCCAGCTATAGTAGGATGCTTCTCTGATGACGACATAATACAGCACTAATCTATGGACAGCAATCAACATGCAGCTCACACTCCTTGTGTCTGACAAATGGATTTATAGCTGTCACTACTAAACACTGAATTCCATCTCAAAATTCACACATGTCCTCTTTTGTTACAATAACTCATTGTGCAAATGAAGAAATGAAAACTTGGAATAACTAGTTGACCTTAAAGCCAAGAAGTGCCTGATACAGAACTTGAACCCAGATTTCTCTAGCTGAAAAGACTGTTCTTTTCACTGAACAGTAAGTTCTTATCAAAGGAATATCTTTGTCATCCCAAAGGTGACTCTACTTCTTAAAGCTTGAGAATGCACATTTACCTTTGTCAAAGATGAAGAAGCAATTTTGATACTTCAGAGAACAGTATCAACGTAAATTGCACCCAGAAGTACATTCCAAGCAATGTTTTCCATACACGCTGCCAGTTACATTCTCATTTTGCCTGTGGATGTTGAGACAGCTGTACAGGCTTTCCTGAGAAATGTTATCATTCAGGCTGCATGATAATGCAAAATACACATAACACCAAAGAGGCAATTCCACCTTTGGCATGACATTAGCTTGTTGCCTCATTGTGAAGTTTTAGGGATTTGGGTGAATGAGAAGGAAGAAACAAATGATTATTTGAGTATTCTTGTAAAACATAGAAACTAGTATTCTTTTCTGCTTTTAGCTGTCTTCATGATTTCCTCAATACCAATAAGCCAAAAAGGCAGTTGTATACAAAAAGAACTAATAGCTCACTATCATATTTCCTATGCTCTTTGTGATGTTTCAATATCTATTTATTTATTTAATGTTTCAATATTTATAAAACTGGGGTAGGTGTATGAGACATTGTCAATCCTTCCAACTACAGCCCAATATGCTTTGCTTGCTTCAGCTTCTGTCCACATGGCAATCTTGAGCCTTTCATTCTAGGGGAAAGAAGATTACCCCCCCCCTTAACAACATCAGGACCAAGCAACTGTCTCACACAACTTCTGAATCACACCAATAGAGTCTATTTCCCATGCCCTTCAGAAATAGCTTTGAAAGAGTATCTCCCCCCATAGTGTTATCTAGATCTTGATATCTAACTAAATCTGTTTTTTTTTCCCAGATTTCCCCAAAGTTTTGAAGTTTCTCCAGAAGCTAAGACTATGGTTATTAGGAAGTACGCAAAGAAGCAGATGGCAGCCCAGAAGGCATGTGAGGCACATGTGTTCTGTCTTTATTTATTTTCTGATTGCACTTGCAAAGGCTCTAATGAAAAGGCACGTTTTCTTTATATCTAGCTGAATAACAAATAGGTACTGGTCAGTTACAGCTCCTAACCAAGGGAAATGAGCCAGGGACACTGCATTACAGCATGAAAGAGTGTCCAATCTATAAACGATACACAAGCGTGCACACACACACGCTCATGAATATGAAAACAGGTAGAAACATGATCAAATGCCTACTGTCACCAGGTTCATAAGCAGTGGGGACAGAGTCTGTTTTGTAGGTCTACCCATGAACTATGAGGAGTAGCAGTTGCATGCAGCATTAAGTATTGAGGCTTTGTAGGTTGCCCACTGTACACAGAAGTCATATCACAAGTACATTTGCCCACCACAAACTCAGCCCTCCTGCACTCTGCTACAGAGAGCAAGAAAGAGGGGGAAATGAAATCTCCGTGTCTGTCCTTATGTTCTTCACCATTGCAAACAGCCCTGGGCTCCAAGGAAAGACCAGGTCCAGGGGAATGGAAAGAGAAATAGCACGGGCTAAGTCTGTGGTTTTAAGATTCCATGATCCAAGTGATAGAAGAGAAGAATCCAGATGGCAGTTTTGACTATCTGAAATCTTCTCACACATGTGTGCATGTAAACACCACCCCCCACACACACACACAAACATACACACACGCACGCGAACACACACACACTCATCTTTCATATTACCCCTGTAGACTGGGGGCATCAACTTCCTCCCTGGCAAGCTAGCCTTTTCCAAGATGGTTGTATCCTGTTAGGATTGAAGGAAATGGGAAACCAAACATCAGCTTATAGAGAAGGAAATTCAGCTCTAGGAAGTTTTCCTGCAACCTCTAGTGAAGAGTCTAAGCTCTGGATGAATCTAAAAAAATAAAAAATAAAAATGGCAGACTTCACCCCTGGGAACTTCTCTGATAATTACACCATAGAGGGTGTGACAATTCTTCCAGACAATGTTTCTCAGAGACCTTTGACGGTGTGTCTGTTAAGTCTCTAAAGTGAAATGTGGCTGTCATGATTCAATTTGTTCATGGTAGAATAAAATCTACCAATTAGTTGTTTTTGTTTTCTCCATTACAGTGTGAACATGCTGAAGGATGTCTTCAAGGCAGTAACATTCAACCTTCCTACATTAGCTGCTTCCAATGTTACAAGGGCATAGAAAGCCTTCGTCCTCATCTCCATTTCTCCTGTGCCCTCTCTCGGCTCAAATGCTTCCCCTTCCAGAAATCCTTCTCTAACATCCCACATAGTCCGTTGACACTTGTACCTCCCTCACTGCTGATACCTACCAACAGGACCAGGTTTATTCCTGTGTGTGTGTTGGGCTTGGCATTTGTGTATCTTGCCTGAACACAGCAACTGTTCAGTTGAAGTTTACAGAATAAATGGAGCAAAGAGTCCCTGAGTAATAATTAAGATGTCTCACCTATTTTGCATCAATCTTAATGTTACCCTTCCAGGGAACATAACCTTTCAGGCAAAATTACCCTTTCAAGGTAAATACTTTTTACACATTCTATCGGTAGAAACATTGGGGCTCAATTCTGTGAAGTATCTTGAATAATTCCACATAAGCAATACTTGGTATGAACTTTGCCCTGAAACTAAGATTCCTTTCATTGTATCATTTCCCTCTTAGAAATGGACATAGGGATAAGAGAAATTTTGTTCAGTTCAGCAAGTAAGAATCTGAAGTTTTGGTCTGTCTACACTAGGACTGCTACAAATTTATAGTCTAAAACAAAGAAGGAATATAAAACAATCCAGTGAGTGCTAGCTAAGGTGAGCTCTACACTATGATTCTATCATCACTATTTGAGTCCTTTAAGATGATTCTAGTAATTATCACTAAAAATTACTAGCACAAATTGAATACTGTCTTTGACTTACTGTGTGTTTTAGTGTGTGCCCTTTGATCTTCAGAACTGCTCTGTGGAGATAGATGCCATTTTTATCCCTATTTTACAGACAAAGAAACTAACATTGATTAAACTTGGGTTAATTTGTCCAAGGTCACTGTGGTGAAGGAATGGTGGAAATTTACATCTAAGAACAATTTTCTCTCCTCAGCATCTCCTCTAGGTGGAAAAAAAAAAAAAGCCTGACTATCAGCATGCTTTGAGATCAGCTGGACCCTAGACAGGTCATGTTGGGACAGAGACAACCTGGGCTACACAAACTCAGCTGCTCCATAGTTCAAAGCTTCTCCTTCCCTGACCCATTCATCCTCAGAAGGATTCACACTCTGGTGACCATAAAGCCTTCAATGAGGCAGGAAGAAACATACACCAGGCAGTTACAAATTACATCCATCTCCACTCGTGCTAAGAAATAGTCCAGGAAGTTGTGTGTCGTGTCAGTTGTTCTGTGTGTGTGTGAAATTAGCAAACATTAAAGCCTCACTCAAATTAGGCAATCTCACAACGACAAAGGCTCTTTAACAATGGTACATCATTTTACCTAATGGGATCTAATAAGGCACGGCGGTCGAGTCGCGGGGCTTCCCTGTGACTGCAGCATCCCTAATATTCTATCTAGCACCAAATCTCTCTCCTGAGATCCTTCGGAAGGATGGATGATGGCAGTGCTCTTGTGTGGCATTCATCTTCATGAATGAGCTGTTCCATCTCCTCTCACGAGCAGAGATAAATGTCAGAGGAGATCAGCTGCGGTGTATTACATGGCCACTCAGCGCCTACAGCTTCCCTCCCTCTGCCCTTCAGCATCGAGATTGCTTTAGACCAGAGCTGAGAGAGGACTGGGAAAGGTGTGAAAGCTACAAGTCAGACAGAGAAGCAGGCCACAGGGGAGTAAATAAAACAAACCAACGTGTCCTTGCTTACTTTCTGAGAGGCACAGAAAAATGAGCCCACCCATTTGGTTCTTCCATCTCCAGAGTCATTTTCCCCCCTGGTAGAGTAGTCTTGGAAGTAGGTGGGATATGGAAGCAGAACAGAAAGAATAGTAGGGGAAATGACTGAATTGTGCACACAGAGACAATCTTAAAATTTCTCCTGGAATGTATTGTTTAGCTAGGTAATTAAAATCTCTAATGTTTAGTGTGGGGATTGACCTGATTTGTCTCTGAAGTCCATGTCAACCATATAGGATGAATAATTACAAAACAAGTTTGATTTGGGGGCAGTGGAATCAAACCCTCTGCCCTGTTTTACTCCCTGGAGAGATTACAAAAACCACACTAAACTCTACATCATCTGCGTGTGTGACATGCAGCGCAGCAGCATCAATGGCCCCAGCAAGGGTTTTCCTGAGAGGGAAGCAGGAGTGACGTGGTCCTCCCTCTGTCTTTTGCTTTTAGCTTCTGGCAAAACATTTAAGTTCCAGAAGCACATTTTTTTTGATGGATCTGTAGATTAGCTTATCTAAACTAACCCTCTCAGAGCAGACAATTGTCTTTGTGATGTTCTGTTTAGAAATCACAGATTGATGACATCATGAAATCGCAAACACATAGACCAGGAAAAGAGCAAAATGTACAAGTCGAGCCCCAGAACTCCTGCCCTAGCTTTCTCAAGAGTGCTATGTGTAAAAGTAATCTGGTTAGATATGGAAAACTACCACATTTGTTCAAAACTATTCAAAAGTGTGGTTTTCACACGTTCTCACTTACATTTCCACACTCAGATTTCTCATTACATTGAGCATCCTAACATCCCTTAAAACACGACACTACCTGGGAATTTAAGATCATGATGACAACAGAGCATCGGAGTTCATCCTAACATAGAGAAGAGTAGGAAACAAAGAGGTAAGGGTCCCCCTGACTAGCACTCCAGAGAGAACAAATGCAGGAGTGAAACAAAGAAATTCTCTACAGCAGATCAATTCACAGATTGTGATGGGAAACTGGGTAGAAGAGGTTGTTCAGTAAACGTATTTCATAATAGACAGAGGTGTTGTAATCTGTGAGCGAATGGAGATTGCACATATCTAGCCTGTTGTTACATCGTATTATTGGAAACGTGTTAACATCCTGTGGTGAATAATTGTAAAACAAACTGCATCACAATGTAACAGCCTTATCCATTCATCTCTGTTACATTCACGGCTGGAATATGAAAAATGAATTACATTATACATGCATGGTTTTCATCGTACCCCTCTGTTACTCCTTAATCACATAACAATTGTCTTGTTAATGAATCTAAAAGCTATTAACACTGGCTTCCCTTAGGCCAGAGCTGCGCTTTTGGCTATGTGTCTTCATCTTTCTCCTCCGAGGAGACACCTGTTCTCCTTGAACTTTATTCTTAATCCCCAGTTCCAGGAAGAGCATCCCACTGGTGAGCTCTATTCCATTGGTTTAAAAATGCAAAACCTTAGGTTTGAGCAATCCTCCTATCTCAGACCCTAGCAAGTTTTATATTAAGTCTTTTACATCTATTGACACTAACTGTTTTCAGAGGAAATTAGAAGATATTTCTGACACAATAAAAATTAGATTCCATATTTGTTCCCTGCAATTGTGAACTCTACAACCCTGAGGTGATTTTTAACCTAAATCTCTCTGTATCATAAAAGGAGTCCTAGGGGTCCTAAGATAAGTGGGCCAGGAAGTAATTGCCATTTTGTGAATGGAAAAATCAACCAAGTTGTAATATTTTGCTATTCTTCTAAAGAATATATGAAAATGCTGCTTGGATCCATATCTTAATACATCAAGGACCAAAGCTGCCAACTCCTTTATTGCAGAATGTTAGTCAACTCAGCTCTGTGCATAGTGGGCTGGTGTTGTCTCTATAGCGATTTCTGTTTTTATCCAAACAGAACCACAGGACCCCTGACCTTTCCTGTCAATACCATCCCCAGAGTCTTGAAGCAGAGAGACATTAGGTGAATATACCTTCCTTCTCTTAGATGCTGATAATCATTCTAAATGCTAGATTATCTCCCAGTAGTATGTTAGGGACCTGCTGTAATCTTAGAAAGAGTCTTTTTAAGTCTTATGTTAGCTAAAAAAAAAAAAAAGAAAAAGAAAGAAAAAGAAAAAAAAGGCACTAGCCTATTGATTTTTATGAGATCTAGCAATGAGCTAGAAAGGCATTGTGTAAAATCTGCCTGTCCTAACATTTCTATATAATATTAACCTCTATTTATGTATTTGAATTTTATTTTCCATATAAGAAAAATGGGCATGTAAATAACAAATCCATTTAATTCATTAAGAATATGGATAATTTGAGTTTTGTCACAAAACTGCTGAGTAAGTTGATGAAACTGGCTGTTGATTGAAGAATAAACATGAATAATGCAACCCTTCTGTCTTGTTTTGTACACAAAACTGTCTCACAATGGAAGAAGGCTTGCATGTGTACATTTGTCATCTAGTCATATCCCTGTACCCTTGAAAAGCAAAGCACACGTGCTTAGGGACAGGACACAGCCTCTCAGACTTCCTGTTCATTGAGTCCACTGAAAATAGGTGAGGAGCTAAGGCTTGAAACATGAATTACAGCCTCAGTATGTGTAACTTCTAAGACTTGGTAATAAAGTGGGGTTTTTTATAGTATTTTTATTTTATAATTATTTATTATAGTATTTATTTTATAATTAACTTAATTTCACATATCAGCCACGGATTCCCCGTACTCCCTCCCTCCACCCCTCAGCCCTCCCGCAATAAAGTTCTTTGGTTTTTTTGTTGTTGGTGGTGGTAGTGTTTTTGTTTTTGTTTTTGTTTTGTTTTGTTTTCGAGACAGGATTTGCACCTTTCCTGGAACCTACTCTATAGCCCAGGCTGGCCTTGAATACAGAGTTCCACCTACCTCTGCCTCCTGAGTGCTGGGATTAAAGGCGTGCACCACAACCCCTGGCTCAAGGGTTTTAACAATCAGGTGAAGAGAAACTAATCATTTTCCAGTAATTCCAAAATTACTGAGTGGGGGTCTAATGTGAGTAACATGTAACCTAAAATATCTCAGGGCAAGGCATTGACAAGTGTGGATGTTTATAAGAGCAACAGGAAAAAAAACACAAATTTGAGAGCAAATGTCCATGCAGATCAAATGAAGCCAACGGACATACTTGTAGTAACAAATTTCAGAGCCTGTCCGTATCCAGGCAGGTCGGCCGAGAAGAGCCTCTTTCACAGAATACAGGGTCGGCTGCATCCCTACGAAATAAAAGCAAGACTTAATCCACAAGAAAAGAAAAGAAGCCAAATGGAGAGCAAAGCAGTAGGCTCGATTGTGACCCCCAAAGACACCCAGTTCTTGATCCCTCAAGGCTGTGCTGTGAATGTTCATTATATATGGTCAAAGAGACTTTGCAAATCTAATTAAATTTACATATTGAGCCAAGGTAATTATCCCTGTGGGTCTTGAATGTAGCCACGGATGTCCTTATCAGGAGGAGGCAAAGAGATTTGACTAAAGAAGAGAAGCAATGTGACCAGAGACATTAAAGGTGTTGTGTTACTACTGACTTTACAGAGGAAGGTGCCATAAGCCAAGGGGTACAAGGAAAGCAGCTCTTGAATTAGGAAAACAACATGCATTCTTCCTTAAAATCCCCAGAGAGAATGCAGCCCTGCATACACTTAAACCCCCACTTTTTGTGAAATGAATGCAAGACTCGAGGCTTGTATTTTCTCTTTCTTCAGGAAGGAGTATCTGTCCTAGACAGTACGAAATAGAGGCAGGGCCTGACACAGTATGAAATAAAGATAGTACCCATACTTGTTCTTCATTCAAAGCCACCAAATGTAATGTATTTACATTACAAGTGAGCTACCCCAAGTTGATCATCAGGATATAAGCATTTCCAGAGCTTTCTGGGTACATAAAGCACTGTTCAGGTAGGTTTTGCAGCTCTCCTGTCTTGCAGCAAGCAGACCAATATCTAAATATCACTTTTGTGATGAAAAGCAGAAGATGAAAAGCAGAAATAAGTGAGAGCACCTTCCAGACTCCAAAGTTAAAACTGTGTACCTCAGCATGTACTGCAATATTGTGTGCACTACTCACATTCTGTGGAAGAGTGAGAAGCCCTCACTGTCCTTCTGTATTTTTGCACTATGCCCTTAACTGGCTACTGCCCTGCCACCCTGGCAAGCAAAGACCACCAGTCCAGCCTCAAGCCTTCTGGGACCCCAAAAGGGCTTCTGACCATAATGCAAACAACCAAGAAGTATCACCATTCATGATTGATACAGAAACCCCCTGCTCCCCAACAGGTCGTACCATAGTTGAACTGGCTGTTGGGTTTCTCACAGTTGATGACGTTGAAGCGGTAAGGGATGGCAGCCCTCATGCCGCTCACCTTGAAGTAGAACCACTGCTGGTGCTGGGAGCTATTCACATCAGCATTGATCAGCAAGTCGTACTCAAACCTGTAGAAACAAGAGCAAACGCTGGAGCTGCTCTTCAAAAAAAAAAAGTGGTATTTTTGTCCTAATTCATGCACATTAGGACTAATTCATCTCCCATTCCTGACCCCAGATAAGTGACATTTGTCTTAGTTAGGGTTTCTATTGCTGTGATGAAACACCATGTCCAAAGCAGGTTGGGAAGGAAGGAGCTTACACTTCTATACTGTAGTCCACTGTTGGGGGTAGTAGGGACAGGAACTCAAATGGTAAGAACCTGGAGGCAGGAGCTGATGCAGAGGCCGTGGAGGGGAGCTGCTTATTGGCTGGTTCATTACTTGCTTAGCCTGCTTTCTTATAGAAACCAGGACTACCTACCCAGGGATGGTACCACTCACCATGGGCTTGGCCCTCCCCCATCAATCACTAAGAAAATGTCCTACAGCCAGAATTTATGGAGGAATCTCTCACCTGAGGTTTCTTCCTTTCAGATAACCCCAGCTTGTGGTAAGTTGACACAAAACCAGCCAGCACAACATTGGTTGGTGATAATTATGGGAGGGTAGAGCTTGGTACAGGATCTGAGAGTAGAACAGAGCTAACTGATGGAGTCCCACCTCTCACTCTGTGGCTGTCAGGACCACACCAATGAGCTCACCACGCAATCACTGAAGCATACTCCACTGGGTGTGTATGTCAGGCCTACGAGCAATTCTATGACTCTTATTATCTACTGTTCTCACAGTGCTCGCTCAAAAAAAGCAGTCATTAAAAATGCTTACTAAAATGTTTATTTTCTTCCAGTTTACTCTGCTGCTCTAAACTATAGCTGATTTACTTAGGAGTCTGCTCTCTGATCAAAGGCAGATCTAGAGAGAAAGAAACTGAACCACGGCAGCAACTTAGGCAGATTCTGGACTGAAAACGATCCACCTAGGAGACTCTTAAGTAACTATTACCTTCTGGGTCCTTTGATTTCAACCTTAGAAATAAGAAACAGTGTAAACAGTATAAATAGTGATTCCCTTTCTTTAGAAACCTATGCCTACATTTGGGTATGTATAGCTCAATATCTCTCTCTATCTATCTCTCTCTCTCTCTCTCTCTCTCTCTCTCTCTCTCTCTTTCCTTCCATACCTAAATCTATATTAAAATTTTTCATAACAAACTCCAATGTTGTTGTAAGAAAAGCAAAAACAAACAGAAGCCATGGGACCAGGTAGAAGCTGGGCTGATAGTAAGAGAAGTAGGTTGCAAAGTTGACGAAATTGTCTTTTTCTTTAGCCCAAGTAACTTAACTTGTCTCTGTCTTATGTGTCAGGTTTTGTTGAAGCAGTTCATGTACAAAAATAGAACCAAAAAAAGATGATATCATATATAACTCTCCCCCAAAAAATTAACTTCAAAAGTGACATGTTAAATCTGAGCTACTCTAAGTTCTGTGTTAAAGTCATGGTAAGCATGTGTCCCTATGTAAGGCCATGTTGACTGAGTGCTTACCATGTGCCGTTCACTATTCAAAGGGTTTTATGCATACTAATTAATTCTGTCAAAACAACTACAAAGTACGTGTTACTACTATCCTCATTTTGCAGGTGAGAAGATAAAAGCATGGAGTGGCTAGGCAACTCAATCCTAGGCCACCCAGAAAGAGGTAGAAGGAGCCCTGGTTGTATGATTCCAGCATGTGTGGCTACTATACCATTAACTATTGTAGACAGCATGGTTTATCAGAAGTTCGCCTATAGAAGAAGGGTTGTATAATTAGCAAGTCGAGCCTACTAGACTATGGCAGAATTGTGTTCCATCAAGGAAGCATGTAAAAGGTTTACTTCACCGCAACTGGAAACAGATCATCTCCTTCATTTTAGTTTTGTTATGTCCATCCCTCGTCTGCCCTTGCCTGTGGAATCATTTTCTATTAGTAAAACTCTCATTGGCAGCTTTTGCCAGGGGTGTACAGCAAAGTCCCTGGAATAAAGGATAGAAATCCAAGATGGTTGCCTCCTAAATACAGCCCTGTGGAATTAATACTTTGGGGTAGGAGAAGGAACAGGGAATGTCATGTACCCTTCTGTGTCCACAGGCCCAGTCTTGGAATGGAAGCATAAGTATGTACTGAGAGAAGTCTCTTACACTGAAGTACGGAAGTGGTATTTGGAACAAAGCTATATGTATGCATGTAGTGAACAGTTTACCTTGCTAAGGTACCAGCCCATGGGTTCCCTCATCGTCTGTCGACAAACATTTGAAAAATGAGAGAGAAAAACTTTTATCGATAAGTAGCATTTGCCAATTTTCTTGGTAAAGATACTATCATAATGGCTGGTTTCAAGTTACCAATATGAGGCCACTAAACAGATAATGGTAAGAAAAGGCTGACACTTGCTCTCCTGTGCTGACAGAAACCGTACCTGTAGCTGTTCTTACTTACTCGCGCACTTGGATGGCTTTTCGAAGATTTCCTGATTCAAACTTGGAGTAGAATCTTAAGCAATCAGAAACAGGGCCTTGCACAGGCCTTTAAGGAAAGAGAGAATATGTGAATATGTCATATTTCTGTGCTTGGACACAGTTTTACATCCCTTAAAGATAAGCTGTCTCTTATAATGTTTGAAACAGAATAGTCACCATGCTGGTTTCAGAACAGAACTGGATTACCAACATGGAACACAACTATTAACTCCTATTAACAGAATCTTCCATGCCTCCCATTCCAAGGATGTTCAAGACCACCTACCAAGGCTCATCTAAACTGAAGATAACTTTGTTTATAACATCACTTGGCTGGAGGAACCTCCGGACATCCTCAAGGATCTTGATCCTTGAAAACAACATTGGAAACAATGTAAGTGTTAGTGCCCACTCTTTACCTCAGTCTCAGAAGTCACTAGAAAAACACAGAAAAAAAAAAAGCTGCTTAACAATGCCCCAGCCTTAGGATCAAGGGGTACAGACAGCACCGCCCTTCGTCTTTCTCCTCTTTAGTAAAGCATAAGGATACATGAACAGTAGGAATGCAAGGGAAGGTAATAGATTTTGTTTAAGGGATTCATAGCTTGTAGAAAGTCATCAAGAGAATCTGGGCAAGGGTACTGAAGTTCTTCTGGCTGCATGAATAAGAGATTCCGCTGCACTGAGGGAGCTTTGAGGGAGAAATTACCACTATTGACTATTTGCATCCTTGAAGCTTGGGTGGCTCCAACAAGGCTTCTGTTTCATATTTATTCTGTACATTTGTATTCCTTGGACTCTGTTCTCTAAGGCTGAGGTTAGCCTTCTGTCTGAATGAAAAGAAAAGTATTCGTGAGATTTAAATAAGAGGAAGAGAAGAAGTTGAAGGGGGATTTCTTATCTCTCCTCACATTCCCAATTAATTTTGTTGACATTGGGTAGGAGAGTGGTAGAGCTGAAGTGAACCCGAAGCCTGGACCGAGAAGGAAGAGGGTCTGTGCAGAAGTAAGACATGGACAGACCACCCACGACGTCTTAAGCCTGGGGAGCCTAAGTATGGCATTCATGTTGAGGTGAAATCAGCCAAGAATTCATGTAGAAACTGTTCTTGAACCCTACCATCAAAAGAATAATTTGCTGAAGACATGAAATTTAAATTTAAAAAAGATGCTGGTCTGTACATTTGACTCTACTGGCTTCAGATATGGATACCCATATTTTCCCTCAGGAGAAATATGTTTTCCTTCCTCTTATCAGATTTAATTTTAATCTCACTGTGCTGATCGAAAGACAATGCAGTCTTTCTTGAATTCTGGGAATAATCTCCAGATTTCCTCCCTGGAGAATACGTGGGGTGTTTTTCCACCCCTTCCTCGGTGATAGAGCAAAACCCCTCTCCAAACACTAGAGCTATGGAATAGAAATATGCCACTCTTCTCTATCAACAAGAAATCAATCACCGATTTGTAGTAAATACAAAAGAAATTTCAAGTACTCCATTCCTTGTTTTTCTGAAATGATTCCTTTTAGGAAAGGTTCCAGTAGGTGGCAACACTGGATGATGCCCCCTGTTGTGATAGCTTGCCATGGATATGACTCAAGGGTTTATATTAGAATCATCCAAGGAATTCTCTGCCCAGAAAAACATACCTACCCACAGTTGGTTAATAAATGATCCAGTTTAGGGGCAAGATTATGCATCTCCTAAGGGCTTTAAGGTACTCTAGGCTAATGCTCACTTTCCAACAGTTAGAAGATTACTTGTATAAACCACTCCATATACATAACTATTTAAAAGAGAAAATCTGTAACTTCCAACTCAGTTACACCCTCACCTCTGTACTCCCCGTTTGCGATTCAGCATGGGCTGAGCAGTGAGAGGTGCACAGTGCCCCCAGAAATCAGGAAATGCCATCGTCTCAAATCCCACAGCAGATCTGGTTCTCATAGCATGGGCCATATAAAGACGAGGATCATGGAAAGGTATGTGCTTGGGATGTGTGTGCAGAAGCTTCTCTGTGGCTTCATTGCTTTCTTCCACCTCAGGGAAGTTGGAAAATGAGGAAGTTATCCATGGGCAAGAAATTGATTCTATGTCCCAAGCAGCCTCTTCTAGGGAAGCCTGGATGCCAGAGGTATCGTGTCCAGAAGAATCTATCCCCAAGCCATTTTGTTGTATACTTTGGTTCACATTTGTTAGATGCCTTTGTTTGGAGGACGGCTGTATCCTGGGCTTCCCTGACTTCACCGTGTCCAGAATGGAAGTGTGGATTGTGTCTTCTCTTCCTCTTCCCCAGGGGCTGTGCTCCCTGTTGAAGCACTGTTGTCTTAGAGAGGCAGCACTTGGAATGTGGTTGTGATTGGCATACAGAGTGTCCTCGAGGGTCAAATCATCTCTATATTTGGGTTCTAGTTCCTTCAAATCCAAAGTAGAAAAAGGTCTGTATGAATGGTTAATTAATTCCTTCCAGATAGATAATATAATTTGATCCTTATGCTAGCTGTCTGAATTCAAAACTAAGTGTAACCCTTGTGATTTAGAGGCTTTTTCAAAGAATTAACCAAAGGAGGAGAAAAAAAAAAAACCTAAACTTTAAGAATAAACAAATGCCAGAATCACACAAAAGTCAGATTCAGAAGGGGATTTGGATGGGTCTAGTATGATTCTATACAGTTTGAAAAAAATTTTGCAGCCCCC
>CABHPQ010146518.1:0-23899 GCA_902168405.1 Peromyscus aztecus
TTTGAGGCCAGTATTTTAAAGGAGATCTTTGTATTTCACATTCAGGCAAACTAGCTGATAAATTGCTTGAAAACGGGGTCATCTCATAATTCTAAAAGTCTTGTTAGAGGAAAATTACCATATATACTGTGAATTGCATGTATGCACTGTGAGATATATCATTTTGGAGGACTATTCTCAGCTATAACTTGTTGAATACCAGTCATTTTTTATGTCAGACTTTTCATAAAACAGAAGCTGCCTAAATATACTGTGGCATTTAAGACTCAGTACTAAGGATCTTATGCAACAGAAGCAGAGATGGGAGTATTAATATAGATTTCCCTGGATAAAATCCTGCATGAAATTTTGTTAATTCGGTACTTGGTACAAGACTCTTGAATAATATGGGAGTTACATATAATGACTAGAATGATAGAAGGAGATATTTCATTACTGAGTGATCACATATTAAAAGACTGAGAGCTTTATACACAACGTTTCTTAATGCTTGAGCAAAAATATTCAAATTAGACACTCTTAAAACTACACACAAAACTATTTAAAACTGTAAATAGATACAGTCACACATATCTAGTTCTTATTTTTGTGATCCATATTTCATTACTTTAATTTTTCATCATGAGACAAGTGTCTGTTTTATATGCAGTGCTTTCACAGCTGCAAGATGATGCAAACTTACTCAAATAGCAATAAATCACATTAATTCAGCCCTAGTCAAACATGCTGTGGTAGAGAGGATCTCAGGACAATAGGAATGCAAAGGTCCAAACAAAGTATTGAGTGAAAGAACCTGCCCAATAATGTAAAGCCCTTAGTAGTCAGGTTCACCCAGGGATGATGACACGTTCACAGGTCAGGAGGATGTTATTATAATCATAATAATCTATGTATAGAAAAACTGTAAAGTAGCTTCATGTGTTTTGATTTTAACATAGTCTGTTCTTACAGATTCTGTGAGCACAACTCAATTAATTTCTGAAATGACATAAAATGGACTGCTTGTCAAAGGTTAATGAGGTAAAAATTGTTTGCATTGGAACTTAAGCAGAGGCTATGGATGAATGAAATAAGAGCTCACCTTAATCGATCATCTATGACACTTAATGAGTTGGAAATGGTCTATCAATACCTGTGCAATACATGAGCATCTTTACCTTACTCTAGTTCTAAACTCAGCTTTGTAGGAGTCTCTGTCCTTACATTACTGGCCCAGCTGTTCAGGTCTCCATTTGTTTCCCACTCATCCTCAGTAACAAAATAGTATATCACAATTTCCATGTTTCTTTGCATTTTCCTGGGTCCTCAAATTTTCATTCTTCAAACTATTTAAGAAAAAAATTAAAAAGACAGAACAGGTTAGATTTTGTTTCTTGTACAAATGTGAAACAAGATTTTAGGAATCCTTAACATCACTGAAATGTTAGAACTGAAAATCTAGGAGATACTGGCATCTCTTAACCGGCTATTATTTCTTGGATAAATTATGGCTTTTGATCCTAGCCTAAAAAGTTAAAGGCTAAGAGTACCAGCTCAGATTGAATGCAATTCTGCTATTCAGCAACCTGTAATCACTTCACGTCTCTAACACATTTTTTTTTATTTTTAGTGGTGAATAAGTGGTTCTGTTTGAACAAATCCATTCCTATTTCTATAGAGAAAGTTGCTGTGTGACTCTTAATCTCCATCAAAGTGTAATTGGGCACTGAAAGAAACAGATTGGTTATTGTTGAATGTGTGTGAGGAGCTGTATAGAGCTAGGGAAAGACATGATTCATTGATTTTAATCATGTTCAATACTCAGTATTCGCATAAATGAAGGGCCACAGTAATTTAGACAATCTTAGATAAGAGCTGATTCAAACTAATTTACAATGGAGTTGATAATGCATCTTTTTCTGTAAAACATTTATCACAACTGTCTTTAATGCTTAATGTCTCATATATCAAAAAATTTAAAACTCTATGATGAATATGTTTTTATATATAGTGACTTCTCCTTTTGGCATCAGCTTAGTAAGCCTCCCTCTCTATATCCATACTCAAATGTCACCTCCTCAGAAATGAGACTTGTCTCTTTTCCTCAAGATTATATCCATGTCTTTTATACCATCCTATTAGAACTATGTACTTCTTTTCATATCAGTTTTCAGCATCTTATGAACCCAAAGAATCCTAATTACTCTTCAACCAGCCTATAAAATTGACAAGGCCAAGCGCCACCCCCTGCCTGCTCATCATTGTACCCACCACACGTAATATCTTCTGAGCTCATCTGGAGTATACAATAACAATGTTTTTAATGAACAAATGTATGGATGTGTGCATAGATGATTCATTATTAATTACTTCTCTGTGATATCACTCAGAAGTTTTCACTGTCCTTTCTTGGACACTTGAAACGCTACAGACTGTGCTGGTAAGTGCCAGCATCTTAGCCTCGGCAAACTGCTTAATTTTTACCACCCCTGTTAAGCATAATCACAAATTTAGTTGCATAATTATTAATAAGCAAATTGAGACATAGAAAATTGAAATAACTACCTGTCGTTATGTCATATGAAATAATATAATGTAAGATTAGGTAGTATTCTGGATAACAGAATTCAGAATGTCTGTATTGAAGACAATATTTCAGTCGGTTCTGAGTGCTTCTTTTTAGTTATTCTGCATTTTAATAGTATTTTTGTTTTTGTAGAAATACATTTAATTTTTATGATAATAAAACAATCTGTTGTATAATTGTTTATCTCAGAGCTTCCATGCAGCTGCCTTTTAAATAGTAAGGCATATGTCTGCTGCAGCCACAGGAGTCCTTGAAATTTTCAGGACAAAGGCTCTTTGCATAAATGTATGCACTCAACCTTACTCTTCATACTTTTACTTGATAGCTTTAATTTTTCAGGTATCAGATACATGAGCATCACATCTGCTTCACTTCCACCCTTCTGTCTCCTCCTTGAACTTCTACTGTGTCTCCCTCCCAAATTCACCATCTCTTCTTTAATTATTATATGTATATGTATATGTAAATGTGTGTATGTGCACATACATATATATAGCTTACTGAGTCTATTTAGCTATGCTTACATGTACATGTGTCCAGGGCTATTGGACAACCAAAGTGAGTGCTTGACCTTGAAGGAAACTGATTTTCCTTCTCAGCATCCATTGAGCTCCTATGGATCTTCCTCTAGAGGTGAAACTACGTGGAATTTCCATTGTTCATGTCATGTCAACTGTTGTTGTCATTCTTTCTGGTCTTTTTAGGCAAAAATATTGAAAGTTCCTTGTTGCATTTCCCCTGTAATATCCTGGAGACCCTACATAACAGATATCCTAGACCTTTGGCTCTTAGAACGTTCTACCCCTTCTTTCACAATTTTCCTTTGGCCTTAGTTGTAAGGGTCATGTTAGGATTAGAGTCACCTCATAGCCATTTATTGTTTTCATGTTGGCATGCTGTGAAATTCTGTAATATTCTTCATGTGCCAGGGAAAAACATTTTTGATAAAGGGTGAGCGCTTCACTTATCTGTGGGTATATGTATAGATACTTAGAAAACAAATATTACATTGGTTTAGGAAACTGACAGTGGTAGGTTCACTTTATAGTCTATGATCTCTCCAGCTACAAGTATGTGGCTAGGTTTACAGTACCAGACATGAATTCCCTCCTGATGTGCAGACCTTAAGTGTGATGAGGTAGCTGCTGCTAACTGGTAAGATAAAGTGACACTGTTGCACTACTATCTTTCCTGTTCAGTCATTGCTGTGGTTGACAAGCCTTACAGTCTTCTTTGGCAGATTTCATAGCAGATTCGAATTATATAAGGAGACACTCCCAGGTCAATTCCAGATTGCTCAGTTCCTTCAAAGCCTGTGTACAAGTGTGTGGTGTCTTCAACAATAGGTACCTACCTTCAAATCCTGAGAGGCAATCAGGGCAATGGCAATAGCCTTTATTGTTTTGGGAGTTGCTTGGACTCACTTGATCAACAATGAAAAGAGGTTTCTCATGCCTGGTACTGGGAATTGTGTTAGATACTGTATAGCACTTTGGGGAACATTCCCATCCCAAATGGTATAAATCCATTTAAAAATAAAATAATTACACACAAACACACACATATGTATGTATATATATATATGATATATAAAACAATTTTAATTAAACATAAAATAATATTTCTTATATATTTTTCAAACTTTTTTTACCGTCATTTATATTTCAACAATGATGTATAAATACTAATAAATCTTCTATGTCACATTTTTCCCTGTGTGATTCTATGGAGTTTGGGGAACAGCAAGTATATTCTATACATCAACATAATATCTAAATGATAACATCTTGTCTCATCCCCACTGCCCCTTGGCCTTTTGTATTCAGAATTTAATCTGTTCCATAAGCTAATTTGATTTGTCCACCAGCTTTAGCAGGTACCTCTAACACCTCTCTTTTCATTATTTAAGGAAAAGAATCTGAATGCTGAGTTGCATTGTAGCAGATTTGATTTACTCTAATTGAAACCACACTCTATTTTCCTTTCCTTCCCTTGTCTTCATCATAATAAAGATGTACAAATCTGTTCTCTGTGATACAGCCAACTTACAAGTACCCTCTAAGTAATAGGTATCTCTTCTTTACTAACTACATCAAAATGTGCTAAAATGAGTAAAAAATTTGGATGACCACTTATCCAATGAAGATATAAAAATGGGGAATAAGTGCAAAATGAAGCTCACATAGTTATCTATTAGAGAACTGAATGTCAAGCCCATAAAAACTGTAGACTCTAACAATTATCCACGAAGATGTGGGTAAAGTAGAATTCTCATGTATCACTAATGGGTAAATGAATGGTTCCCCCATATTGGAAAAGAGCCTGGCATTTTCTCTAAATGTTAATTAATTATTGGGTCATCATTTGACCTGGAAAGTTCATGCCTACATACCCTCAAGAAATGAAAGCCCATGTCCAAAACACATGTCCACAATTGCTTATAGCAGGTCTTCATTCATTTCTGTGGGTTTGGAGAAAATCTTTTCCCTTCATTTTCTGGTTTTTAGATGCTGCCTTCTGTCTTCTGCTCATGAATCCATCTCCATCTCTTTGTTTGTTTGTTTGTTTTAAACTTAGTGTATTTTACTGATTTTGGGGAGTTTCATGTCACGCACCCCGATTCCACTCATATTCCAACACCTCCATATCTTCCCTTTACCCTTCCAGTGCCCTCCAAAAATAAAATAAAATAAAAATAAAATCATTAATTGAAAAAAAACAAACAAAAAAAGGCTCCTCTGTCTTTCTAGTCTCTCTATCACCTCTTCATTTGTCTTAGTGGTACTGGAAGCTGTAGTGTGCCACAAAGTATATCCCTTTGCCCAAACAACTTTACTTACAAATGTTCATTTTAATGGGTTGTTGGTCTGGTTCAAGGACTCTGGCTCCTGGTATACCCTCAATACTGGACTCTCACCTCAACTCCTATTAGATTTCCTGCTATTGCCCCCACTCATGGAGATCCTACAGTTATGGTTTCCACAGGACTATACATGCTCCCTTCACATGCTCCAGCAGGTCATAGACGAGGTATACGTTGGGTTGGGACAACTCAAAGCACTGGTTGTGGGCATGGATGGTAGCTGAGTTGGCCAGTTAGGACCTTCCCTGGTACTGCTGCTCTCCGGTGAGGGGCAGAGCCAACCCTCCTGTGCCTGTTGTGAGGAGTAGGACCTGCTCTCCTGAGTGTGTTTGTGTGTGTGTGTGTGTGTGTGTAAGCTCTCCCATGTATGGCGGGACCAGCTCTCTTGTGAGGGCCAGGACCAACATTCAAGTGCAGCTGCCATCAGGGGCAGGACCAGATCTCCTAGGGCTAATGAAGGGCAATGTTAGCTCAGCAGGCCCTTAGATTTCAACAGACATGGTTCATATGGCTCCCAGTTGTAATATGGGCCACAGACTTCAACACAGACCCCAGAGGAAGCGCAACTGCAGACCCAGACATGGCTCTTGGCAACAACTCAGGCTCAGACATCATTATCATCAGTCACAGCTCAGGCCACTTAGAACAGTATGGCCCTGCCCTAGGACAAACACAATATGGCCTCAGCTGGCAGCCCAGACCCAGGGCATCCATGTGGCTTTTGGTAGCAACATGAGCCCTAGCCATCAACATTGACCCTGGCTGTGGTAGGGCCACAGACCCAGACTTGGCTCTAGTCCAGAACCAGACTTCTCCATGACTCCCAGTGGCAGTACAAGCAACACAGATCAGCCTGTTCCTCACCACTTTTGCTTCTTCACTTACTCCTGTCTCCACAACACATAAAATGGTCTGCTTCTCTGTTCTCCATCATATATTTGCTCACCATAAGGGTGCCCTCTTGTCCAGTCCCTTGAGGTGGCCACTAGGTGCCAGATGGTCCTGTGGGTATCTTCCACCTACAGCTGCCAACTCCTCTCCATCTTAAATTCTTCCAACCATGACCTGTAGGTCTTTCATAGTCACATCACTCAGAAGTTTTCTTTTTCTCTTCTCTTTACCATTTGTAAGGAGCCAAATAAATCTGCCAATAATTGGGTAACTGAGGATAATTGCCAGCCACTCAAGACCAGCTGGTTAACAATATTAACTTCTGCAACCTTAATTTCCTTTTGCCACATAACATAAGGTATTCTGTCCTATCTACCAACTCTGGAAATTAGGATGTGAACATCTTTGGAGAGCAATTTTTCTGCACACCATGAATGAATATTATTTTTTCACTATAATCTCTAAATGTTTATTTTGAAATTAACTCAACATATACTACAAACTGAAAATGATCAATTTCAATTTCTGTGTATTTTAGTAGTCATAAATTAATTTTGAAATTAATAACCTTTCAGTTAGCACTGAAAATGTTGAAAGGCATGGGAAAAATCCACACTATGTAATAGTTTTGTGATATCATTGTGTGTTAGTGTTTGATAGATTATAGTAACTATTTAAAAATAAATGATGGTAGCATAGATTATAACATTAGCTGTAAATCTTTATTTTTAAAAAAAATTTTTTACTATTATTTGAGTATTTGTGTGCATGTGTGTGGAAATGTATGAGTATGTATGTAGATACATGTCTCTGCATACCTAAGAAGACAGAGGATGGCTATCAGGAGACCATTCTCCTCTTGAAATTTTATGTGGATTCTAGGGTTTGAACCCAGGCTCTCAGGCTTGCACAACAGGCACTTTTACCTGCTAAGCCATCTCTTTGGCCTGAAAAGTGTATTTTGAAGAATTGAAGTTAGTACTGTAATGTGTGAATGTGTGTGTGTGTGTGTGTGTGTGTGTGTGTGTGTGTGTGCGCGCGCGCACGCACAGGCGCATGTGTATTTATGTGCATTCAGTCAAATCCAACAATTTATTTTTTATACTTTGTATAAAGTGGAAATATTTTTAAAGCGAAAAGTTATGTACCACAAGCTATGCGGAAACATGCTAAGAGTTAGACATTTAACATGAAGTTGACGATTTTTATTTTGCATAAACTATTTGAGCAAGAGTGTGTGAAGGGCTCAGAGAATGTCACCCACTTTGTAGTGGAAGAATTTCCATAAGCAGTGTGTGTAATATAGTGGGCAGAGCTTTAGTATTTGCTTACGTTTACTTTCTCTGCTCTAAGGCCTTATTGTTCTATCTTGTACTTCTAGGCATTATTTCAGGCTAAAATTAAAATGGTGCTCTTAAAAATAAAGCTGAGAGCATTTCATGTTAAGAGAGTGGATCATTAATATAGGAGAATGGAAATACTATATATTTCAAGTTGGAATTTAGAAAAGATTTTATATTTTATTTTATTCTTTGAAATTATAATACAATTACATGACTTATTCCATTTCCCCCCTAGCCCCTCATCTATACCATCCTCCACCCTTCTCAGACTGATGGCCTCTATATCCTTAATTGTTTTTACATACACACATGTGTGTATATTCATAAATACAACATACTCAGTCTATATGGTTACTTTTATGTGTATGATCTCAGTGCTGACCAATTGGTATTGAAAAAACAATTGGGAGTTTCTTTTCTGGAAAAAAAATTCTGTTCTCAACATTCACCATTTGCCTCTAGTTCTTATTCTAGGGTTGAGGCCCCATGAACTGTCCCTGTGGTAAGTTAGGATGTCAGTTGGTGTCGTTGTTGTTGAGGTCTTATTTAGGCAGCCGTGTTGATGAGATTTCATGGGTTTAGCCTCTCTGACATTTCAGGAAACATAGTCTTACAGCAAACTTCCTGTTCCTCTGGCTCTTACAATCTTTCTGCCCTATCTTCAGCAATAATTCCTGAGCCTTCTGTGCAAGAATTATATTGTGGATGTATCAGTTGGGAACCACATGGTCTCTGGTTCTCTGTATTTAATTGGTTATGGCTTTATGTAAAGGTCTCCATGTAATGTAATTAGAAGTTTCTTTGATAAAGAGTGAGAACTACACTTACTGTGAGTATTTGAGAGCAGTATGCCTTGAAGAAAAGGAAAATGTACTCAGAGAAGCAAAGCTGATTTTACTGTAATGTACTGAAAAGTGGTGAAAATGGGATGGTGTTTTGCAGATGACATGATAGTATATATAAGTGACCCCAAAAATTCGACCAAGAAACTCATACAGCTTATAAACACCTTCAGCAACATAGCAGGATACAAGATTAACAAAAAAAAATCAATAGCCCTCCTATATACAAATGACAAACAGGCTGAGAAAGAAATCAGAGGTACATCACCCTTTAGCATAGCCACAAATGATATAAAATACCTTGGGGTAACTCTAACTAAACAGATCAAGGACCTGTATGACAAGAACTTTAAGTCCCTGAAGAAAGAAATTGAAGATGTCAGAAAATGGAAAGATCTCCCATGCTCATGGATAGGTAGGATTAACATAGTAAAAATGGCGATCTTACCAGAAGCAATCTACAGATTCATTGCAATCCCCATCAAAATTCCAACACAATTCTTCACAGATCTGGAAAGAATAATACTCAACGTCATATGGAAAAACAAAAAAACCCAGGATAGTCAAAAGAATTCTGTACAATAAAACAACTTCTGGAGGCATCATGATCCCTGACTTCAAGCTCTACTATAGAGTTACAGTAATAAAAACAGCTTGGTACTGGCATAAAAACCGACATGTGGACCAATGGAACTGAACTGAAGACCCTGGCATTAATCTGCACCCCTATGAACATAAGATTTTTGACAAAGAAGCCAAAACTATACAATGGAGTGCTTCATTTCTAACCATGAAGTCTTGAGTGTTGATCCCAAGCACCATGCAAATATCCAAGTTCAGTGGTGTGCTCCTGGAATTGCAGTTTTCCATAGACAGAGACTGGAGGATTTCTCAGACTAGTTGGCCAGCCCATCTAGCAAAATCCATGAGGTCCAAGTTCAGTAAGAGACTCTGTCTCAGAAATGAGGGTGGAGAATGATTAAAGAAGATCACCAAACCAACCTCTGTCCTCAGGAGACACATTAGCCCTCACACATGAATAGTATATACTCCACAGGTGTGTGTGTATGTTCACATACATTCATAGAAAATTAAGGGATATGCAGAAAATACAAATAACAGAAAGCAAACAATAAAATGACACAGATAAATATGCAAAATGAGAAACCCCTGTACTTAATGAGATGAAAAGCAGATAGAGGGTTATGCAGTGTGAAGGATTTGCATAGGACAAAAAGAAGCATTTCTCTTTCCTCTATGTTCTAGAATTTGTCCTCTAGTGTTTATATTAATGACAGTAAGTTATGTAGCTTCTAAAGACTGACTCCTCATGGTAACTCTTTAAACTATTGGTTAGATGCATAGACATTGCTGAATTGCCTTGGGAGACCCTCCACTCCGCAGAATTACAGTAAAACTGCATCTTTTGCTTTTAGAATTAGCCTGTACCTCGTCTACTAATTTCCTTGAGTGCCTGCACCACAATGACAAGAAAATTGCTCCTCAGGCTTGGGTTCCCAGCTTATTTACAGTCATGGGGATGCTCTCATTAGCTACGACACTTAACAATGTGGAAGAGTTATGGCTCTCCTACAATGCTTTTAAATTAACCTATTCAAACATGTTTTATTGTATATGGGTATATATACTGTACACACATATTAAAATTGAGAATAAAACCTTTAATAAAAGCACATATTATAATTTCCCATTAATTTATTAAATGAATTAATACTAGTGTAATTTTTATATGTAATCCTATGCTTATTTTATAGTCATATTGTGTGCACTTGGTTTTATTTCTTTTGCATTCTAGTCAGGAAACTGATAAATTAATTCATTAATGAATTTTAAATATGACTTTTACCATTAACCAGATAATATACTCAGTCTAGGACACATCAAAGTCAGAAAGACATTTATTTCCCTTTCAGAGAGCAAAAGTTATTGTTCTGAGCAATATTAACTGTGTATGTTTAATTAAAATTTAGTTTCCCTCTTTTTCTGATGAAGTTGTCTCTCACAGTATTCTACTTTACAGGCCCAGGTAACTGAAAGGAGATGCTAACAGGCATGTGCATGCTCGCACACCCAGTACTGAGTGAGGGACCTATAATTTCCATCTCACATGCTCTGTATGCCTAGCAATTTTCTGCATTTATGTGTTTACTTACTTTTTACTTACTGTTTATTCTCTGGTGAACCCTTGTCTACTTACTTAGCTTACTGCTTGTTTTTCTACGTGGACTTAGAATTTCCAATGTGGTGGTCATTAGCAACATGTGGCTGTGAAGCGCTTGAAACACTGCACATCCTGATGAAGAAGTGCTAGGAATGTACTTTTAAAAGTGCACTATATTTGAAAAACTCTAGCATTAAAATAGTTTAGAACGTTTCATCAATAATATTGCCATCACCACATTTTAGAATTAAAATGTAAACTGTGTTGAATATTATTATACACATGTCATCATTTTTTATCTTTTTAAAGTGAGTTTGCTTAATCAAAAATTATGTGTTTGGTATTTATACTGTATCTTTTGTTTTCTTCACCTAGGGATTAAACCCACAGACTCACATATGCTAGGCAAACACTCAGACACTGAGCACCAACATCCCAAATCCTCACATCATGTTGCACTGATCTAGGTTATAGAAGCCTTAAGGAGAAGCATGGTGCTTTCTCATCTCTGCATAGAGAGTCTATTCTATGGCACTGCTAAAGAATACTTCTCTGCATGAGGTCAGTGAGCAGACAGTGAGTCCTCGAGGAACAAAGCAGTTACTGAGAACAGAAGGGCCACAGGGATAAGAGCACTACTTTTTTCTATCAAGGCCCCGAAAGACCTTCCAAAGAGATAGACTACTCAGAAGCTCTGTAAGGGTTTTGGGAAGCTCAAGCCAGCTCCAGAAGTGATTGTATGCCTACCCTAAGCTGTTTTTTCTCACTAAACTCAAATTTCCCAAATGAAGGACAACATGAAATATGGTGCGTTTTCATAAAGCTAGTGAAGAGGGCTTACGGTGGCCTCTCAAATGAAATTTTATTTTTAGTTTTGTTTGGGTCACTAGCTTGCCTTGAGTTTTTGACTCTCAAGTATAGAAGGTTCTGACATACTGGAACTTCTCTTAAGAGAAGTTAGTTCAGCTGTGGGGGTGACTTAAACAGTGTCTACTGGAAGCTTTAACATCCGTAGTCTTGATTCATGAAAGTATTTCAGTGTATTTTATCCCTGAATTGCCTATAAATAAATATCTGATTCATGACAAAAAAAAAATAAAATAAAATTTAGTTTCCTCAATTCTTAACTCATTCTCCCCTCACCAACCCCTCTGCTTACCTTCCCCACACACTCTTTCTCAATTCCACGGCTTTTTATGTTTTTAATTTTAATTATATACATTTATTTAATTATATATAATAGAAGTATAACATACTAATTCCATTTAACATGGCTTGTGTGTATATATATATTTTAGGGATAACAACTTGTTATTGCATAATCATTTAGAGACTCATTCCTCCCTGTGTCAGCAGCCATTAATTGCCTGTAGTTCATCTATTGTTGGGGCCCCTGGAGGCTCCTCCTTCATTTTAACATGCCAATTGATTTTGACATTGTTCGAGTGTAGCTAGAGTTTTCCTGCCTGGCCCACGGTCAGGATAAATCTCTTTCACCTGCCAGTCCCACAGCCGCTTGGACCCAACCAAGTAAACACAGAGGCTTGTATTGCTTACAAACTGTATGGCCATGGCAGGCTTCTTGCTAACTGTTCTTATATCTTAAATTAATCTGTTTCTATAAATCTATACCTTGCCACATGGCTCGTGGCTTACCGGCATCTTCACATGCTGCTTGTCCTGGCTGGCAGCTGGCAGTCCGTGACTCCCTCTGCCTTCCTGTTCTTTTAATTCTCTCTGTTAGCCCCGCCTATACTTCCTGCCTAACCACTGCCAATCAGTGCTTTATTAGCAACACATTTGCCATACAGAACATTCCACAGCATTCGAGTCTTGTTTAGTCAGCCATATTCTTGAGGATTCACGGATCTGGCTTTCTTGATATATTTAGAAGACAGGATCTTATAGTAGGTTTCCTTATCTGCCTCTTAAATTCCTTCTGTCACCTCTTCCTCAGTGTCTTTTGAGTCCTAGGGGTAGGGATTGTGTCGTAAATGTAGTACTTGATGGTGGATTCCTCACATTAACTTGTTCTCTGCATTTTGACTAGCTGTGGCTTTCTCTATTGAAAATAAATTGGGGATGTATTGTGAAAGTTATAATAGTTATGGGAAAATTATAAGTATTTGTAATGCAGCTAAGTAGTATGCTAGTTTAATGAAGTGGCAGTTATAATTTTTCCTCTAAAATCCATGACTTTACTACTCAGTTTGGTTATCTGGGTTTCCAGGACTAGGCATTATTATTTTCCTTCTGTTTGTCTGTCCTTAAGTCAAATCTGGCAGATGTTGGTTACTTCCAAGACAAACAGAACACTGTTGGATCTTTAGGAATATGTTGCCATGCTGATCATTGTTGTGATTCATAATTGTCACAACTAGGTAAGAGCATTGGTTCATTTTCTTCCTCAGTAGTTTGCACACCATGTTAGGTTCCTATAAAAGCTAATCTTCTTTGATGAGGATTTCTAGTCAGTTCCAGCTCAGTTCATGAGTTCTGTCACTGAATCTTTTGGTATCTTCATCAGTAAGGGCTTAACTTTGACTTATGGGAGGAATCTAGGGACAATAGTAGTTCCCTATCTTGTTTTGGGTCTCTCTTAGACTTGAAAACCAACAAATCAAAAGCAACATTTGTTAGTTGTTTCCTTTCTTCCTTCCTTCCTTCCTTCCTTCTTTCCTTCCTTCCTTCCTTCCTTCCTTCCTTCCTTCCTTCCTTCCTCCCTCCCTCCCTTCCTCCCTCCCTCCCTCCCATCCTTCCTTCCTTCCTCCCCTCCTTCCTTCCTTCTTTCCTTTCTTTTGGTTAGTTTGTTTGTGATTATACTTTAGAGGGTAAGACACTATTATAGCATGGATATACTGAAGCAAATGGCAGGCATGACAGCATGGGTAGGAAGCTGAATGATCATATTTTGAAACATTAAAAACATAACAGAGAGAAAGTAAACAAAACAAAACAAACAAACAAACAAACAAACCTGGAAGTTAGGTGAGACTCTGTAATCTCAGACCTGCCACCAGTGATGAGCTTCCTTCAACAAGACCATACCTCCTCAGCATTTGTCAGTTGTTTTCTTCATTTTAGCCATTGTGACTGGCATATGATAAAATCTCTAAGTTGTTTCAGTTTGTATTTCCTTACTTACTAAGGATGATGAATATTTTTTGAGATATTTAATAACTATGCTTTATTTCTTCTTTTGGAATCTGTTAACATCACAATTCACTTTTTAATTGGGTCACTTGTTTTCTTGATTCTTTGATATTTGAGTTTCTGGACATTAATAATCTGCCAACTGTGTAGCTGATTATCTCCCATTCTGTGGGCTTCCTCTTTGTTTGATTCATTGTTTCCTTAGTTGAATAGAAGCTTTTTTAGTTTTATGAAGTCCCGTTTGTCATCATTTGGCCTTACTTAATTCATGAGTAGATTGTGTCCAAGTCAGAAATTTACTTCCTACACCTATCTATATCCTGAAGGTTTTTCTCTACCCCGGGTTTTCTTCTAGAAGTTCCAAGTGTTTCAGGTGTCACATTAGGTCTTTGATCCATTTGAAGTGAATTCTTCTGCAATGTGATAGATATGGACCTTATTTCATTCTTCTGCACATGGACATCTGATTTCCTATAACTATTTGTTGAAGATGCTGTCTCTTTTCCACTGTATGTTTTTGGCGTCTGTTTCGAAGGTCAAGTGACTGTAATTATGCGTGCTCCCATTTGCATCTTGTACTATTTTGTTCCGTAGGTGTACATTATCTGTTTATGTGCCAATAACGTACTGCTTTTATTGCCGTGGCTCTGTTTAGACTGGCTTGGTAGCCCACCACCCCCAGCATTATCCATTTTGTTCAGAATTGTGTTGTCTAACCATGGTCTTTGTGCTTCTATGTGTGTCTTAGGAAATTTTTCAGCTTCTATTGAGTAAACAATTGCACTGAATTTCTAATGGATTTTGATAAAATGGCTGTTTTCACAATATTGATTCTTCCAATTCATGGACATGTGGGGTTTTCTGTTTCTATTGTCTTCCTCAATCTCTTTCTTAAGCAATTTAACATTTTATTGTTGAGATCTTTCATTTCCTTGGGTAGGTTCATTCCCAGATATTTTTTGAGGCTATTGTGAATAGGAATATGTTCATACTCACTTTATGAGCATGCTTGGTTTTGGTGTAGAGAAATATTTTGATTTTTTTGTAAGTTGATATTGTATTCTGCCACTCTGTGGAAGTTGTTGATCATTTCTAGTTTTCTAGTGATTTTTTGGCATCTTTTACATATAATATCGTATTACCTGCAAATAGGGATAATTTGATTTATTCTTTCCTTTTGGTTCCCTTTTCTTGTTATAGTACTCTAGCTAATATGTCAAGTAGTGTATTGAAGAAGAATGGGGATACTGGACAGACCTGTCTCATTCTAATTTTAAAGGAATTGCTTCAAGCTTTTCTCCATTTATGATGATGTTGGCTGGGGGTATCTCACATATAGCCTTTGTTGTGTTAAGATTTGTTCCCTCCATGCCTATTCGCTCTAGAACTTTTACTGTGATGGCATCTCTACATTTTGACATTAGTATCTTTTCTTTTAAATAAAGTAGTTAGTTATTCTGTTTTAAATTTTATAACTTACTAAATTTGTTGTTTCTTTTTTCATTGACATTTGTAAGAAAAAATTATGCTATCTAAATATATACCTATGTACAAATTGAGATGATCAGAAAATCTAGTAAATATTAATTATAAATATTTTGAATTTTGATGACTTTAAATTTATATAATAAGCATTCATTGAGCACTTGCTGTCTGCCAGTCTGTTTACAAAGATTAGATAATCCTTATAAAGTACTTTCTTAAGCTGTACAAAAAGCCCCACAAAAATAAAAATACTTTTTAAAACATATAACCCCACACAACCATAACCATGTAATTTTTGACCAAAGATACCAGAAATCTTCATTTCAGTAAAATCTTTTCAACAAATGACAGTGAGAAAAGTGGATTACACTGAGGGAGAAGAAGAAAGCAGCATTCCTTTTTCTCACCTTGTACTTTGGTTCCTTTGTAGTTGATTCCAAATGGATCAAATGTCCTAAGGTGAGACGTGGAACTCTAAAACCTTTACAGGAAAATCTGGAGAAAGCCATCAAGACATAGGCAAACTCATGACTTTCTTATATGACTCTATGTCCTCAGGAAAAGAAGGCTAATAACTGGCAATCAGGACCTTGTGAAGTTAAAATGCCCCTGCACAGCAGGGGAAACAGTGACCAGAATGCAGAGGCAGCCTAGAGATTGAGAGAAAATATTTGTTACCTATACATTTAACAGAGGATTTTATCTAGAAAATAAAGAAAAAAAAACCTTTTGAAAATAAAAATAATTAATCAATAGATGGATTAGAGAAATGGCCATGGTTCTCAAGAAATGAAATGTTCATTTCCATTAGCCACCAGATAAGTGAAAATTAAACTACATTTCATTTACCTGATGGAGTATTTTGCTGCTGTGAAAAGGAAATTGTGAAATTTACAGGCAAATGTATGGAGCTAGAAAAATATCATCCCAAGTAAGGTAACCCAGATCCAAAAGACAAATATTGTATGCTTTCCCTTATATGTGGATGTTAGCTTTTAAGTCCTCAACATGTATGCTAAAATCCATATAACCACAGATATTTGGTATCAAGTAAGGGAGTGCAGGGGAGAATTTCTCAAGTGGGGAAAATAGAATATATAGTTATAGAGAGACAATGAGGGGATTAAATGGGAAGAACAATGGAAGAGAGAGCTTAGGGTGAGAATATGTGGATGGACAATTCACTAAAGACCACTGGAAAACCATAAGGAAACCAACTACTGTAGATGCTTCCTGAAAAATATATGTATATAAAAAAAATCCAAATGGAGTCTCCTAATAGCAGGAGAGACAGTTCTCCAACTAGACATCTTTTGCCACCATGTGTAACCTTCTGTTACATCTAGTTTAGCCACTGAGCAAAAGGGCCCTATTAGTGGAAGTATTAAGGCAACTCCATGTAGTTAAAAGGGAGGTTTATTTTGTGGGGTAACTTACAAGGGATGGGTTACAGGGTCCGAGAGAGGTGAAGTGCAGACAGCGGTGTTCTCTGGAGAACTCTGCTTGGTCTGCCTCCAGTGTCCAGGATCCAGGAACGAAGAGAGCTGGCACATCCGGATCTCAGGTCTTAAGGGCTCCAGTCTCAGCCCTGCCTCATAGGCATGACAGTTAACAGAAGCCTCCATGGGCGTGGTACTTCCAGGTCAAAGCTGGACCAGCTACCCACTACAGGGCCCAATGGAAAACCCTGAATAGCTCAAGTATAAGAGAACTCATAGATACTTATGTGACTATCTCAATTTTACATGTTGCTCAAATTTATTAACATATGGGTCTTATTACTATTTTGGATGATTTTTAACTTACTATAAATTTATTCAGAAATTTCTTTGGATGGTATAACATACCATCATTTTGTCTTACATAAAATCTCTTCATGATGACTCTTAGAAATTAGATTACATTCCTTTTTATATCAGTTATAATGGTAGTCATGAAGACAATGAATGATCACAGAGGATGATTAGAATGAGCAGAAAGGGAACACATGTTACTGTAATGCTGTTGGGGATAGAAGGACATATGTCCTGCTGGGTAGTGGGGATGGAAGTTAGTCCAAATGCAACAAGGCCAGCAAGACATAAGGCTCAGAAAATATAAATTATATTATGTGGTAAAATACATAAATGGGACTAATAAATGGGAAATTTACAGGTATTTAAAATGTGTGCCTATCATAAATATGAGACAGTGGAGAAGACCAGTTTGAAGGATTTTTGTTTGTTTTGAAAAATAAACACGTCATTTGTAAAAGATGTGAAGCTAGGTGTATTTACGGTCAAATAAGGTTTATTTCCTGTAATAATTGTCCCTGTGTTAGAATTACTCTTTTAATATACTTATTACTTTACAAATACATGGAAATGTATAAGTTAATACTCACATACAGTAAAATAACGAAAGACCGTTTTCACCATTTATGGAAATAGTATCATGATTATTGTACACACGTGATATAAAATACATTTTAATAAGTCAATATGATACATATCAATCAATTGTGATAATTATTATTTCAGTATTATTTTCATTATTAGTGTTTAGAGATCATTTTTCTAATTATTCATAAACTATATAATAACATTATGAACTAGTCACCCCAGAGAGGAAATACACCACTTCTCCTGATCATCAAAAAAAAACATTTATTATATCTCAAGCAGATGACATGGCAGTAAATGAATATATATTAGAGAAAAACACGTGTTAAGTAGCTTTGAGTTTATAATCAAAGATTGTTTTTTGTTTTAGCATATAAATTTCTAATATTCAATAAAAATTATGCTGGAATTTATTACATATAGAATACCAACCACACTGAACAGAGATTGCTAAAATTAATAATACAAAACATTATACATTAGAATAGTGCATTTCCATTTTCAAATAATAATTTTGATTTTGTCTTCAGATTATTCAAATTTTTAATGAAGCTCTGTTTTGTCATGTGTTCTAGCCTGGATATTAACTACTGCTATGTATTTTCTATTGCTGGAAATATTCAGCAATAAGAACATTTCATTACCTTGTGGTTTTCCTTTTCTATTTCTTTGTTAATGAATCATTTTGTATTAAATGTATAGAAATGCTGATAGTCTGGTGGCAATTTTTACAATTGTTAGAATGATTCTTGGGAATTCAAAAATGTCTTATTATCTTACAAAATTAAAATGGTTGTTATAAATGGGTGAAAACAAACAATAGTACCTGTAAATGAAAAAAGACAAATTCAATGGCACAGTCATGATGTTGACAGGAATCAATATTAATGGATAGCTCCTAGATGAAATGCATGTGAAGTTCATACTAATTAGTTTATGAAACAGACTGGGACATCAGTTTGTTTGTGCCAGAGAGACTGCCTACTGTCAAGCAATCAAGCACAACCCACTTTAATTGCAATTTATTCCAAGAAGCACAATCTATTGATTCTAGCATACACTTATGTCACAGCAGTATCATTATTTGACTTTGTTTTAACAGCTTCAAAAGGTTAGAAACTTAAAGACCACTGTGCAAGAAGCCATTAAAAAGCTGAGTGGTTAGCACTCTGTGCCAGAACAACAGTCACTATGTAGAGAATTTGATTCAGGACTGGGGAAATAATATTATTTATGTACTCAGTATGAACTAGTGTTTTCCTATAACAAATATTATTTAATAATTGCAAAACAGAAACAAAAGCAGGAGGATAACTTTAATTATCTGCCTTTTACAAGTAACCAGCTGCTTACAGATGTGAATTTTCCAGGACTCCATTAAAATGTAAAAAGTCATCTATCTGACTCCAAATCAGATTCTTAACATCTTGTATTAGATTTTTTACACTAAACATTCCAAGGTGTGGCAGTAATCTGGAAATGTTTTATTATGATGAAATTGTTGTTACATAGTTTGTTCACATGAGCATTGCATCAGATATGATTGCTAAACTATAAAACACCAATTTTAATCACTTTCATTTATTCCATGTTGTAACTTTTAAAGCTAAGGATATATTTTATTCTGTATGTATTGGAATGGTAGAATGGTAGAATTCCTTTAAGAAATTTACAATTTTCAAAAGCAAATGTATTCAGAGTACCTAGTAAGAAAACTCTTGTAACTTCCAAGACTTTTCTGTTTAGAGAATACACAGACTAGATTTTGTGTTTCGTGAACATGCAAACACACACACACACACACACACACACACACACACACATACACACACACACACACACACACACATACACATTCTGAGTAAGGCTAAGTAACTGATTAGATACCACGGCTGCATGAAATCGTCTGTTAAAGTATGAGTGCTTGAGAGAGAATGGAAGATTGATTTTTTTTGCCTAATTCAGAGCTGTTCTACTTATAATGCTTTCATGTTTTGAATTTTAATAAACTTTCATTCACAGAATAAATAAATGAATTTATTTAATTATATCAAAATAATCTAGACCTAGTATAATGTTCTCATTTTTGCAGGTGAAGAAATGAAGAATCAAAGAAGTAAAGGACCTATCTCAAAATCACATAACTAGTAAGTAATATCTGCAGATCAAGTTAAATCATCCTCTTGCTGAGTTCGTCTCTATGTAAAATGATAGTTTCTCATTTCAGATAAGATGGTTTAAAATCTCAGTTCCTGTTCTCTACTGCATTGATGCAGCAGCACTAATTTTGTACATATTATATTGTTTCTTGATAACTCCAAATGAGTTTCAGATAAATCTTTTTAGAAGGGATGGTATAGCTGATGAGATAGTACATCAAAGGAAGTCATTAGCATCCCATTGAGAACTTTCTATGTCCTAGGGCCTTTGGGGATTATCCTTATTTAATCCTCATAAAGCATTGTATGAGAGGTGATTCATGTCTATAGCACAGATAACCAAAGCTATAAGATGGTTGGTAGTTTGTAGAGGTATTTAATGTCAGAACTACATTATAGCTCTTCATCTCTAAGCCTTCAAAGATGCCAGTGTTTGGTGTTGTATGAATTTGAACTTACAAAGCAGTGATAAAACGGGCAATCTTAGAAATTGTGTAGCATATTAGATTATGACTGTCTTCTGTAGCACATATGTCAAGATACTGAAGTAGTGAATTCAAGATCAGCTTGAGTTGACACTGTACATGCTCTAAGATGTCTGTGCTCTTGCTTTGCCCCCAAATATCAAATCCATGAAAGCTTGTTACCACAAAATAGTATATATAATGATATCTATAAATGAGACAAGAAATGTTGGGAAAACATGTACATAACTCTATCACATGCAGAGACTGACAGCTTGACAAGCTAAGTGGAAGGAACATTCAGAAAAGAGAGCCTTTAACTGATCCGACATACCATGAAAGAATTGGTTTAAAGAAGCAATAGACATCTTGAGCTGCATGAGAGATAGATATGTGTAGTTAGATAAAATCAATTTCTTTTGAGAGAGAGACAAAGATAGAAGCATGGGCGGACAAATTGAGAGACGTTGGTAATAGAAAGTAGACTAAGTGACAGATGTGATAAGGAAGAGTTGGGCTGAAGTTATTGAGAAAGTCTTTTAAGCCATCAAAAGTATTGATGATGCATTATTTTTGCCATTTATTTTTATGTGTTTAATGGAATAATAAAAGTTGTATTGGAAAAAAGTACTGTGTATACTAAATTGTGAGCATGGATACTTATGATTAAATAGTTTGAGGAATTAAAGTAAAACATTTTGCTTTGGTTTGTTAAGCATAACAAGGACATCCCTCTCCCAAGTATTTACAATTGCTCAGATTTATTTTCTGTTTTTAAGATTTATTATTATTCATGCATATGAGTGTGTTTGAGAGAAAGTTGGCCATATGTATGTGGGAGTGCCCATGGAAGTCAAAGAGAGTGTGTCAGATCTCCTGGTGCTGGAATTGTGAACAAATTCATATCCTCTGGAACAGCAGTAAGTGTTCTTAATCTCTAGACATTCTTACCAGCCTTGGTCAGATTTCTATAGTAACTTTAAAGAGATCAAGTATCAACTTTCTTTCAATTACTTTTTACTTCACAAATATCTGTTGAATTAATAAATGACATCTCTCTGTCTTACCATTCTACATTGAAAATATGTCTGATGAGATGAGAACTATATTTTATTTCTGAAACATTATTTCTTCCAAAAGTTTTTAGGAACCCAGATCCCCTTATGTTTGGGGGGGTGTCTCTGTATTACTGAAATATATACTCCAGGAAGAGAGAACAGTAAGGAGTGCTTGCTTAATTTATGCCCCAGGACAGAACTAAAATAGTATGAATCTGTTTATCGAAAGTGCTTTGCTGGGTTAATAAAGAAACAGCATCCAAGAAAGCATCTTTATATCAAATAAGAATTATTGAGGATCCAAAAAATATCAACTACTTGTTGTAACATGCAGGGAAGATCTTATTGGTTAATCCCTGTACTTGCTGGATTTATGTCAGTTTGGCACAAGGTAGTGTCATTGGAAAGGAGGGAGCCTCAATTATGAAAATGCCTTCATAAGATCAGGCTGTAAGTCTGTAGGGCATTTTCTTATTAGGGATTGATGGTGGAGGGCCTAGACTATGTGGATAGTGCCATCCCTTGGCTGGTGGTCTTGGGTTCTTTAAGAAAGCAAGCTGAGCAAGCCGTGGAAGCAATCCAATCAGAAACACTCATCCATGACTTCTGTATCAGCTCCTGCCTCCAAGTTCCTACCTGCCTTGTTTCTCTGTTCTTATGTCCGTTGATGATAAATGGTGATGTAGAAGCCAAGCTGAATAAAATCTTTCCTCCCCAAGTTGCTTTGGCCATGGTTTTCATCTTGGCAATAGTAACCCTAACTATGACAGCCCCTAACCTAGATGCTCAATACAAGAAAACTTGTTCTCCAAAGGAAGGTCTTTTTAAATTCCTCAGTAATGCCTTCAATGTTTACAACTTCCTCTGGGACTTAAATTTATTAATGGTCCCTCCCAGTATCCTGATGCTTTTTTATTGTTATCCTAAAAGGAATGACAATAAAATTCTGAACAAGCCCCGCCTCCCTTTATGGGTCAGTTGAATCTATATGTATGAATTTTAGCATTAACAGCTTATCATTTTTATTTTATTAATTTTGTTTTTTGAAATAAGTTCTAATATAGTCCAAATAGGTCTCATACTTGCCCCATAGACAAGGTTGGCCTTGATAATTCCTCATCGTCTTCCTACCTGAGTATCAGGATTCCAGTCTTGAAATGCCAGACCTGGCCCTCTTACTTTTTACCAAGTCATATATGTTTCCTCAGCTCACCCTATGAACACTTACAAATCATATATATATATATATATATATAATATATATAGTTTTATAAAATATATAACAATATATATATATATTAAAGTTATGCATTATATATCAGATCTCATATTTTCTCTGGCTCCACAAGCTCTCACCCTTTCTCTAAAGAAATGCCCTTGCCATCAGAGATGTTCTTGCTAAGTCGATGTCTATTAACAGTTCTGCTCTTTTAAGAAAGCAGCACTCTGATGTAGGGACTATTCAAGCAAGCTCTATATATAAATCTGACATTTTATTTATTCAGGACTATAATGAAAAGATGAAGTTGAGCTTGAAGTGGGAAAGGAAGACAGCATCACAACTTTATCTACAGCTACAGTAAAAGCCAAATAGGCCAGTCTTGTGAAGGTTTGATTTGAATGCTCTCTACCACTGTACATGTCTGCCACCTAATATAGATATTGGTGGATATTATATTTTGTTACTGAAAGTTTTTTTGTCTGTTCCATTCATTTATTTTTAAAAGTACTGTCAGTGAAAGGTTATGATCAAATAGATAAAAATCTAACATTAAATTTCAGTCAGCTGTCTCAAAAATCATTCTAGCACATGGTTACATGTCACTTGCTCCACCAACAGTAAGTGTGTACAGGGACACAGGCACAGCATTACTCCTGATACAGAACTGTGTAAGAGGTATTTCCTACCCTGGCTTTGGTATGCACAGAAAGACCCACTGAAGTTCCACTACAGTCTTCTATTTGTGCACGCTTAACTGATCTCTGGATTCAGAATAGAATGAAGTTCATGTGATAAAAAAAAAAAAAAAAAAAAAAAAAAAAAAAAAAAAACTAAGCCTGGCTTTTTAATAACTTCTATGGAAATTAAACAAGTATTTTTTTCCCAATGAAACTAAGTAATATATTTTCCAATGCTATATGGTTTACAAAGATAGGATTTTTGAAAATGTATTATAAGATAAAAGCTATCTTTATACTGTTGATGACACTTTGACACATAGACCCAGAACATAGATTCTGGGGGGAAAACATAGCATAGGTGGAAATATGGGTCAATTACTTGCATTTGAACAGCTTCCCAATGTCTGTGCCTCAGTTCTAGCTGTATTTGTTTCTCTGAACTCTTCTCAGCACTAAACAATGAGGATCATGTTTGTGATAGACAGGCATACAGAGACTGCTTTGCATTTATTTTCATTTTCATTTTACAAAATATCTGAGAATAGGCATGATGGAACATACCTGTTATCTCGACATTCTATAGATTTAGTGGGAGCATTCAGAATTCATC
>CABHPQ010146519.1:0-31863 GCA_902168405.1 Peromyscus aztecus
GCTGGCAATAGTCGAGAAATAGCCCAAACTGACCTACCCTGGTAATAGGATGGCCAAACACCCTAATTGTCCTGCTAGAAACCCCATCCAGTGACTGAGGGAACTGGTTGCAGATATCCACGGTCAGGCCCCGGGTGGAGCTCTGGGAGTCCAATCTGCGAGAAGGAGGAGGGTTTATGTGAGCAAGAGTTGTTGGGACCAGGGATGGATGGAATACAGGGACGAGTGGCCAAACGAATGGAAACATATGAACTGTGAACCAATGGCTGAGGGGCCCCCAACTGGATCAGGCCCTCTGAATGGGTGAGACAGCTGATTGACTTGACCTGTCTGGGAGGCATCCAGGCAGTGGGACCGGGTCCTGTGCTCAGTGCATGAATTGGCTGTATTTGAAACCTGGGGCTTAGCAAAGACGTGTGGCTCAGCCTGCGAGGAGGGGACTAGACCTGCCTGGACTGAGCCCACCAGGTTGATCTCAATCCTCGGGGGAGTCTTTGCCCTGGAGGAGAAATGGAAATGAGGGGTGGGCCGGGGGGAGGGAGGCGACACGGGAGGGGGGAGAACGGGGGAATCTATGGCTGATATGTAAAGTTGAATTATATTGTAAAATAAAATAAAATAAATTCAAAAAAAATAACGAGCATCTAGTGTCTATGCGATACACATGACACAGATAGAGGATCTATACCTAACACTGATGCTAGACTATTAGGCGTACACTTAGCTGCTACATCAGAACAGCTTGAGCAATGTTTTGATAAATGCATGCTCGCTAGGCTTCTACCACTTGTTATTTGATATGCCAGTTTGTGACACTAATTTTAAGCATTTTCAGAACAGTGAGGTCAAATACATTTAATATGTGTGTACTGGGTGTCTAGTGAATGTTACCCAGAACTTTAATGATAGTTTAAATTCATTTTTACTTTGTGTGAGAAGAGGATTCTGTTTTATAACATTTTCTCAAGAGAGGACTCAAAATCAAACTATGGTCACCTTTTGCAGTCACCCTAATCGATGTCAAATTTATAATTATACAATTATTTATGATTTAGATACACTCTAAGTATAACAAATCAGATTAACCTAAGATCTTAGATACTAATTTGCTTAATTATTAAATGTTATCTATAGCAGTATGAGTCTCCATAAATACGCATTTTCACATTTAATTGACTAGGAAGCATGGTCTCTAATATATGGGATAAAGTCTAAGGCAACAAATCAACAGCTCTGTTATTGGTACATTTAGTGAATTAATCAAAAACATCTTAAGTAAAATTCTACCATTCATTCTGAAACACAATCAAACATGACTTTAGAGTATTATAAATGTCCTACACTCACATCAACAAAGTGAAAAAGTAAAAAATGATAAAACTAAGATTTTATTTTTAATCTACTGGAAAGGTTTTATGGTACCACTCACTGGCTTGTCACCTTGAATTTACTAATCAATCAGCCTCAGTGTCATCAAAAAGAGTATCAAAATAGTTCATCTCTCAAAATAGTGTCATGTCTTTGCCTTTTGATTTTATTACTGCTGCCTATACATTACTACTATGGAAGAGCAGGTTTAATCCTGTTACTGAAATCTCTTTATTATTAAATTTCAGTTACAATTCACTTCAAATAATTCTGAGTTGTTTCTCAAGTTCATAATTAAATACATGGTATTTTAAGGAATTTTTCACATATATATATATGTAAAAATATATATAGTCATATCACAAGCATTAATAGACTTGTACAATTTATAAAAGGTCCTCAATGATCACATCAAACATACTGAGAAAAGTGTGAAAGGCAAAAATGAGTGTGAATATGCTTTATTGTTTTCCTCTGATTCACATATACATGCATATTTTGCATTCATGACTAAATGTGTGCTTTTATCTATTGGCATATATATAAATATATATATACATACCCATATTATGTAATATATATACATATGTATTTACATATACCCATATTATATCATATATACATGTATTATTTCATATATACCCATATATATGCATATATATATACCCATAATATGTATATACCCATATTATATTATTCTTATGCTGTTTTATGACTATTCCTTGTCTGCAAATATTATCCATACATAAACTCTTTTTTTTTTTTTTTTTTGGTTTTTTGAGACAGGGTTTCTCTGTGTAGCTTTGCGTCTTTCCTGGAACTCACTTGGTAGCACAGGCTGGCCTCGAACTCACAGAGATCCACCTGCCTCTGCCTCCCAAGTGCTGGGATTAAAGGCGTGCGCCACCACTGCCCAGCATACATAAACTCTTTATAGAACAGAGTTACCACAGAGATGTCTTTTCATAACCAATATATGTAAAAATATTATATAGTTTAAATAGTTCCTACCAAAACAAAATTAAACTTACATTGGGGTTTAAGACAGTTATTTAAAAAATTAGTTATATTTTCTGTTACAAAACAGGTTCATTAGTTAACTGAAAAATATTCTGGGTCCAACTGATTAGCTTAAACTAATTTTTTTTTAAAGTATACGTACCTAAATCATAACTGCTTAAAAATTCATAATAGAAGCATGATGAAACGTAACCAAAGTTAACAGAAGAATCATTGAAATTATAATCTATGGGTGATTATTTCATGAAAAAAAGGGATTCTAAGTAAGTTTGTGATAACTATCACACCTTAATTATATAGCCAGATCTTAAAAAATAAAAAGCTACATGGTTATTTCAGGTCAAATGTAATACTGGAAACTTCTTATTAAGTATATTATTCATCTCTTTTTAAACAAGGCAACTGATAAGTATATATTTTTTGTCATTTGCCTTATGTCTACAGTAGTCCCATTTCCAGATGGTATAAATACAGAGACCAGCTTCACTTTAGGCAATTGAACTTTTCACACCCTCAAACCCACAAAATCAGATGGTTTGTGGTTTCTGCAGCTGGTGTACTGCAGTCTTTTTGGGTAGTGTCATATGAAAAATATTTCACTCCCCAAGCCCTACACAGAATCAGTCATTAATGAAATGCAGGCACCACTATGAGAGAGAGAGAGAGCATATGAGGTATATATTTCAACAGCTAGACCAGGAACACTGAATAAATTCAGAACATGAACAGAAATCAAGCTTTTATTGCCAGAAAAGGACAGAAAGAGTATGAAGGGGTACCATCACACAGTAAACCCCCACTGACAAAAAAATATGTTCTCCACTACCTTAAAAGAAGCAGGGGGTGGGGTGAGCATTTGCAAATTAAACCATCACAAGATGAATACAAAATAACAGTAAATAACCACAGGCAAAATGGAACATTACAAGACCAGCCACCATAATATGCAGCTATGAAAATTATAATGTGATTTTGCTAATGCCACATATGACGCCTGCCTATTTAATAAAGTAAGCTGTCATCAGGCTACAAACCTTAAAATAATTTCTAATTTCAGATATATCCCACTTACTATTATTTATTTTTAATAACACATTAAGAAGACCACAATTCAACAGCTTTATCTTCAAATGGCAACTGCTGTAAAAACACATTTTTAGAAACTTTGTGGAAAAGAAAAAAAAATTAAACCAATACTTTACATTTCTCATCGCAACAAATATTCTTTCCAGTGTAAAACAAATTCAAACACTTCCATTTCTGCTTTCCCTTTACATAATATTTTAAAATGTAGCCATTTATAAATGGACTAGACTTTTATAGAAAAATGGGAAAGCAGTGCTTAAAAGAATGTTCAGTTTAGTGGATTAGTGGGCAGGAATGCTCATTAGATTATGCAAATTTTAGATTCTTTAACATTTTATACCTACTCATATTATGTAACATAAAATAAACTATATAGTTGATTATTTTATTTTTATTTTAACCCCATTAAAAAATATACACCCAGTTCACATGGATTCAACTGGGATTTGGAAGACCATACTTAGGGAACAATTTCATTATCTTGACACTGGCTAACAGAATAACTACTCAGTATATCTTTTAAGAAAATATATCGACAGTAAATCCAAGACAGCCTTACATTTCTCTACATCTGTTATCCATAAAAACTTTACATGTCTCAGGCCACTTTACATGCCACCTGGCACTAAACCCCAGATTAGAATTGGAACACTGACTTACTGTAACAGTGCACACCAACTAAAACAATATAGAAATGTCACAGCGAAGACTTGTATAATATGCTGCCTTCCAAAATGTACGTAGGCATCTAAGAGGGAATCTATGAGTTTTCTCTGTGCAATGGATTTCTGTGCTAATGTGAATGTCTTTGTGAGTTGATGTGATGCAACAAATAATCAGTTTTTTAAATGAGATTTCCCTAATACCAACTTCTGTCATCATGATGTAGACATTCAAAGGGCATCACATAGTCAGAACCAAAAATCAAAGGGTTGGCATGACAACAGTAAGCCATGCATGCATCCATGTCTTAGAGTTACTTTATATCATGCTACACACTCTACACCACTCATTTGTATAAAGAACTATCTCCTGAGACTCATAACAGGTGGTGTTCTAACTCGTTAAGTGTATCAATGAATGCAAAAGACATGACCTCCTGACTTAGTTTATAGTCTACAGAAGTAGATCCATGGATCTAAAATTGCAAAAATCCATGACCAAATATGTTTTACATTCTAGGGAACAGGCAGAAAACTAGATGACATGTGTAAATACACGATAAGGAATCATTAGGGAAGAGTCCAGGGGTTGCAATGGAGTAGACTGGTTGGGAGAATGAGAAAGGGTTTACTGTGTCTTTAAATTAAAGAGTCAGGCCACATTCTAGATGACAAGGAGCAGGTATTTAAATACAGTAAAGGGCCATAGGGATATCTGGAGGAAGTACATTTATGGCAAATTAGATGTCACTGTTTAATCAAGAACATCTATTTAAGGGAAAATTGTCTGAGAGATAATTTCACAGTATGGCATGATATAAAACATTTATTTTATATTTAATTAACCATTATAAAATAACCTAGAGAGATAATGTTTTTAATGTTTTGACCCTAATTCACTTGGGGTGTGTGTGTGTGTGTGTATGTTTATGTGTGTGCATGTTTATGTCTGTGAGTATGTGTGTATGTGTATGTGCAAGTGTGTGTGTGTGTGTGTGTGTGTGTGTAACTTTGCAGGAACTGGTTCTTTCCTTCCACCATGCAGGCTCTGGAATCAAGACTGATTGTGCCTTTACACAGTCATTAAACCATCTCAATGGCCATGGCCAGGGAGGTACGGCATTTAATACTATGGTATGAACTCTGATTCTTACATTTTTCATCACTTTCTGTACCTACTTACTTTATTTCCCTGCTTTCTTCATCTTTGTGTCTTTTCTTCCCTCACATTTTATTACCTTCCTTCTCTGTCCTTCCTTTGTGACCATTTTATCCCAGCGAGGAACAGCAGGACAGACAGAAGTAAGCAAAACATCCTGAATGGAACAGCTCAGTTCTTCTCCACTAGCTGGGTTTATAAATTAATTCCTTTCCCTCTGTGAGTGAAACTTTCATTCATATGACCAGGGCAGTGACAAGGAGACAGGTGAAAGTAGTGACAGTCAAGGTTCTGGTGATGAAATGCAGGGACAGAAGCAAGACTTGAAAATTAGAGAGCAAGAAAGAAGCAGCAGTTATAGAATGGAATCAAACGGGGAAAGGGGAGACAAAGTTAGAACTTTTTAAGTTGTCTTTGGCATTAGCATTTCATTGTTAGTATTTTTAGAATTGTTTGATTTCTTAACATTTTCTACTCAGATTGTATGAAATTGCAGCAAATTTAAACAATTTAGTTTGCTATGACATGTTAAAATTAAGAAAATATTATTTACATGATTCCCTATCAGATAACCATAGGAAAGTTATTTTTCTCAAGTTCATGTTCAATTTTGGGAAAGGGGAGGGAAACTCAACTATATAGTAAGAGGCAGGAGACCACCTAGTGAGCAGGTTTAACAGAAAATAAGTTACATTGAGTTGACACAAGTACACTTTCAAAATTCCACATACAAATCAATCTCTGTAGTGCAAAATCCAGGTTAATTTTACAAGTGTTATTCAGAGTCTTAAAACTGAATATAGAGATAGTTTGGGCTGGAAAGATGTCCCAAGAGCTAAAAGCACACCCGACCATTACAGAGGAAAGTTGCCCCAGTACTTAAAAGCACATACTGCCATTGCAGAGGAATGGAATTCAGTTCCTCACACCTCCACTGAGCAGCTACACCTGCCTACAACCCCAGCTTCAGAGTGTCCTTTGCCTTCTTGCAGACTCCACAGACACTGCACTCAGGTGCACATTCCCATACACGTATGCCTACATACACACTACACACTTCATAAATGCAGGAAAATTCAATTTATAATATCAATAAAACTAATAAAATATATCCATAAAATAATAAATGAATGCATATAATTAAAGCTAATAACAGATACTTATCAAATTTCTATATATTTATATGAAGTCTTTTCTTAATTTTTTATAATTAAATAAGATTATTAAAAATATGATGAGGAGTTAAGATATGAAAATATGCCATCAACAGGACAGCTTGCATTCTAGGATTTAAAATAAAATAGGTTACTTTTATAACACTTGTGCAGTTCTGGAGTTAGAATGAGTTCCCAGCATCCAGCAAGGCCTGATTTCAACTCAGAGTGCCATGCAATAATAGGTGGCCTTGGGGACTTAGAAATTATAAAATATTGTCATGAGTAAAACTATAATATTAATGAATTTAAATTTTAAATTGTGTTATTGTCTAGATATTAATTTTAACTTACTAAAATATATTGATTTTAGTTTTAGAAATCAAAGGAATATATAGTTTGGAAATTTGCTGTTAGGACATTCAAGTTCAAGATGTCTCTTCACTGTTAACCTGAGTAGTACCAATAACATCTCAAGAAACTTAATGAATCAGTGAGCAGTAATACCTTTCACTTATGTAAAATCTTTGGCAGCGAATGTTACAGCCACAAAGGACGTAGTTACTCGTTCTTTTTTTCTTTTTTCCAACTTGAAAATGAAGAATAAAGGAGGTTAATTCCCAGCACGGGAATACAATCTAAATTTGTGACAACCAGCATCCAAACTAGTCAAGAAAAAAAAAAAAAACAAAACAGTAGACTTTGGCAGTGATTCTTCTACTCAGTCAAAGCCACTGCCAGGTGGATAAGTTTATGAGCAGACTATAAAATGCAGAGTTGGCCGGCAGCTGATCAGTCACAGTGTAACCATAAAAATGAAAAATGGGGAAAGATTCTTGAAAATGTCTAGTAAACTAGGCAAGGAAGTGAACATTTCTCGTTTTTTTTTCCCCTTAAAGTTAGAGAAAAAGCAAGCCTAGACAATAATATATAAAGCAGTCGCCTTCTGAAGAGACAGTTCAATTTAACTAACACATGAAATGCTCTAATTACAAAATTCATATGACCAGAATCAACAGTCAACTTCAAAACATCATGCCAGCAAATGCTACTGAGTACTGAATCCAATCACAAAATCACTCTAGTTCTGACTGCATACAATGGTGGATGGGGTCAGCTGGAAGGGCATTTGTACAAAGAGTTTGAATGTCAAGTCCAGACAGCTACTTTGAAATTTTATATATATAAAAATATATATATATAATATATATATTATTTATGTTTATTATGATTATATATATTATTATGTTTATGATTGATTATGTTTATCAATTTTATTCTTTTACTACATAAGACATAATAAGTGTATAATATAATATTACATATATATTATACATATATATATAATTATTACTTTTAAAGACCAAAATTAACAGAACTCATAGCAAGCATTAAATTGAATGGCTGAGGAGGTATTAAAGTAAATATACCATCCATTGGGGCACATTTTCTTGACACCACAAGTACTTTTATTTTCTATGTGTCCTTCAATGTGTACTGTCAATGTCGTGAATTGCCTATACATCATAATGTCTATAGAAAAATGTGCAACACAGAAGGATTTTCACCATCCAGGCTAATCAGTCTTCACATTATGTAGCACCCTACTGCCTTCACAACTTCCAGTGAAATCAAACAATAACATGAAAGCTTTATGGGATCCAAGAAATATCACCATTGTGGTTTTTATCATAGCCTCAGTCCAAATAAAAGTGTTATTTTAATTGTATCTACTCATTTAAATCATTAACTTGGATTATTTTAATTGTTTTCTTTAAGCAGCATTGTCCCAAATTTCCAGGGTCTTTTCTTCAAATTGAATAGAGTTGAGGACTGTAGTTGCTATATAGATTCAAGTGGCCAATGCCCCCCGCCAAAACACACACACACACACACACACACACACACACACACACACACACACAATTAAAAATTAATGCTGGAGAGGTGAGGCAGAAACCAGCTACAGAAGAGGCATTAGATCAATTTTATTCTTTTACTACATAAGACATAAGTGTTAATACCCTTATTCTGCAATGAAGCATGTCCAAGTGAGGAGCTTGAATACCAGCATAAACAACGTATCATCATGCTTGGTGATCAACAACATCCAAAAAAGGAACAAGGGAAGTGAACACAGACCCGCACATAAGTACAAACTCGGAAAAAGGAATCTAAGAGTTTCAAAGCTACAACACACCCACACTGAGCAAGAATTCTTTACCAGAGAAGCACGACAACTTTCTGTGACCCACATCTTAGAAAGGCAGTGACCACATCCAGCAACTCTTCAGGAACAGTGAAGCATTGGGGAGATTCTACCTTGAACCCATGATGGAAGATTGCAGCAAGTTAAAAAACCTGAATATGAAACTGAGTGTGTGAAAGGAACAGGATAATTTCTGCCAATCGTAATTAAAATGCTCACACAGAGTCACAGTATTCCTTATAATATTACTGAACGTCACAAAACTGTTTAAGTCACTCCTTACATGTGTTTTATTATAGTGTATTTACATAAATTGTGGTGCATGTGTGTGTCTCTGGGTGTGCGTGCACATGGTGTGTGTGTGCATGTGAGAGAGAGAGAGAGAGAGAGAGAGAGAGAGAGAGAGAGAGAGAGAGATGATTCTCTCTCTCCACCATATGGGGTCCTATGGATGAAACTCAGGTACTCAGCTTGTCAGTATTGGTGACTAGCACCTCAAATGTTAAGTCCACAGAAGAGCCTAAGGTGATGCTCACCTATCACACAGCTGTGCACTCTGTGGCTCTTGGTTTTGTTAGGTCAACATCATCCTGTTAGTTTCTAAACTTCAAACAACCAAAGCACCGCAACATACATAAAGCAAAGCTGAGCTGCTGGGAGTAAGAAAAAAAAATTACAAAAAGGTAGCGGACCTCAACAGCAGATAGTAAAATTAACATTTCAACAGCTCTGGCCTTTCATCTCAGTCTCTATAGTGTATATATATATTTTTTTTCCAGAAAAGCTACGATTTAGTTTAGAAAGATGCAGAATTACATAAAACATCTGGAATATGGGACAAGAAATATTGGCTTATTATCCCTCATGGACCCTCCCCATGAAAAATTTAATAGGCATGTTTTGGTAGTTTTAATCTCTAGACACCTCAAGCTATGCTATAGAAACATCATCTTGTTCATTTACATTAGAGAAAGCACCTGGTGATAAAAGCCCATACAATCTCTTTTAAATTGTGAGTGCTGCTTTCCCCTTGAATCATGCAACTTTTCTTCAAATATGCCTATAGTCACATGTGCTTGTGTGTACGCATGGGGAACAAACATCTTTAATAAAATTTAGCTTTTGAATCCTTATCAATAAAACGTTACTTTTCTCAAATTTGCCAAAATTCAAGCTTACTTTTCAGTTTTTGTAAATACATAAATTTACTTTAATGTGCCGCCCCCCCCATTACAGAACTCTTAGAGAAACTTTCATATGAGCACTAAAAGCTCACTTACTTAGACTTCTGCAGCTACCCGGGACTGCTGACTTTAAGAAGTTTAAAACACAGTTCTTTATTTCGTACGTTTTTCTTACCTCTTAGGTTTTAAATAGAAGTTATGGTTTGTGCTATCAGTAATGAAATTCTTTGTGAATATTAAAAATAGGCACAGATGAAAACAGCTAAACAATTTTGGGGATTAAATTTTATGTTAAAAAATCTATGATTGCTGATTAAATTTAATATTTAGTGTGCAGACCTAAGAAAAATTAAGCAATGAATTCATTTGTCAGAAGAATTTACAAAACTAAGTAGTCATCTACACAATATCACTGCCATATTATTTTATTATTAACTCATATTTTATTTTAAATTTTTAAAATAAAGTTTCAGGGTAAATAACCCCATATTAAAATTAGAGTAAATTCCACATAATTGAAGTGCAATAAAACACTCCACATTTTAAGTGATCTGTCTTTTAAAATTGGCACATTGTACCATAGCTCTGCTACCATTAATAACACTCAAAATATATAATGGGCCTCTACATATTCCAATTAAAAATAGGAGTCCTTAAAATATTTGAGTATTAATAGTCTATAAAGATTTTCAGGGACATTTTTATTAATTTGACACAGATACGCCTTCATTTCTAATGTTACAAACCTGAATCATTTTAAATGCAATTAAAAGTGGTTATGAAAGTGTGTGGACTTCCTTGTGAAGTAGGAAATCACTCTTGTGATTAGCATGCAAACGAGCTCATGCTGGCAGAATAGATTGGGGTTTTAAAACCCCAATTACTTTTGTATGATTATCTATTTACCAGTACACAGTCTATTTTCATTTTTCATCTAATACAAAATCGGCTTGCTTACATTTTTAGCTCAGCAATTAATATTTACAATAATTATGTCATCAAGCACTGCTGAGAACTTGGAGTAAATCACTTACTCCAGTCTCATATCTTTACATATTAATATCATTTTACAATTTAATGCTATATATGAGATTATCTTTATGCAAAAATCAAAATTAAAAACTAGTTTCTTCTTTCATTTAAATTTAGTTATATTGCATATCATTTTTGTTTATGATTAAGGTGATGAATATATAAAACCGATATTCTCAATTAACAATAATATGAAAAATCAGGTTGATCACTCATAGTACTAAAAATATATTCTGAGAACAATAAAATATGTCCCATGAATCTTTTCCTTTTAAAAGTAATAGCAGACAATTCTCAACTTTCACTACCATGCTTTGATTCCTACCTGCTATGTATTGCACACATACACATTTTTCCAGACTTCTAAAGAAAATTATAATGCATTAATGACAGGAACCATGGTAATGGAAAAAAGGTCACCCTGTCTTGAACACCTTCTGTTTTAAACCATTATATATAAAGACATTTGAGAAAGCAAAGAATTAAAAGTCAGCCTTTGTGCAACCCATTACTGAAATATTATAGAATAATCTATATCAAATGTAGAGGAATAGCAGATTCTTTTGGATCTAAATTAACTGCAGCCATAGAAACGCTTTTATGCTTATTATGTATCTGCATGTTGATTCAATTATTAAAAGAACACCTGACAGCATCAGACTTATTTAATTGAATTAATTAAACTGGATGAATAATCACTGAATTCCTTTTGTGTGAAATTTGTCCTGAAAGTAACACTGGCATTTGGAAATTGCAAGTAATTTGCATGGTGAAACAGTGAACACTGAAAGCTCCTGTTTCAGCTTCTGGGCTTTCTCTCTCTTCTCACATTAAGACAAACGAAGAGACCTTAGAAGGGGTATTTTCTCTTCTGCTGTACATATTTATGATTTTTTTTGTCAATATACCATTAAGCAATTTCTCAACAATTCCGCCAATATCAAAACTGAAAATTCTCTATGTGGAAAGCATTATGCAAACTGCCACTTCCCTCAAAGAAGTGGTGTACAGCCAAGGATGCTGGAGGCTATGGGGTATAAGAAACCCTTGTTTCAGAGTGGATGAAATGTATTTGTTATTTCCATTGTGAGAAATACCTCTTTAAACTTAGAGGCAAAAAATAATCACAATAAATACCTGCAAACTCTTCCTCTTTCAAAAGCACACATTTGCTTTGAAGGGGGGAATTTGTTTCTTCTGTGATTACAAGTTTAAGGTTTATTCCTAACTTTTATCATTAAGATTATGGATATTTTCTTCAAGTAAATTGTAATTTGTTTATCTATATATAATGATTTCACACACTATTTTGTACAAAGAATGACCATAGCAAAACTGCCAAATATCTGGTTTTGTTTTCTGGATCGAATTTAAAAAGCAAACTAAAAAGAAAGTGGTACAAAGACTTCCTCTGCTATATCAAAATAATATAAAATGTCATCACTTTGCAATATCCCTAAAGCACCCACTTGCTGCATTTCTAATTGCAGGCTATCAGATTCTTTAAGCTCCAAAGTGGGGTTCAGTATCTTTCCCTACATTCCAGTCAATGGGAGGATGCATCAGTGTCTGCTGGTGCCTATTCATCACCAAGATAAAACTTTTGAGAAATAATGATGATTTGCTTGCCGTCAAACATTCGCATCATTCACATCCTCCTATGTTATATTTCAGTATTTGGGCCATCACGTTTTAATCAACTTTATTTTCCTATTTTGAAAGAAAAATTATTGTACTTCCATCTTGGAGATGCTAATCACTCCACACCATTTTTGTCATGCCTATTGTTGAGGAGAGACCATTTCCCATAATAAATTAAGGTATTTAAACTCATGAAGCATTTAACACCCACGTTCCAAAAATTAGTGAACCCTTTACATATTCAGTTGGCCACACTTCAATTTTGTTCACGCTGAATATACACTTGAACTCTTCACCCACTGACCCACATATTTCCTTCAAGTTAGCTTTGTTTATAGGCTGTTTTTACATTCCTCAGAATTATTGCTGTGTGGATGGTAATGTTTGTCACAAATAAAATCTCACAAGAAATACAGAAATATTTCCTCCAAAGGAACACTGAAACATGAAATACAATTTGCTATTGTAGAAATTGATTCATAAAGCAACTCAAGTATTTAAATAAATTGTTTTCTGTCAGTTTGAAATGTTTAGTATTATAAAGTGTTTCTTTGTGATCTAATTCACAGGCATAATAAACATGTAAATTTTCATAAAATATTTTGTGAAAAATCTTTGAATCCATCTAAGTACTCATATTAAAAACCACAGTGGTTAGATTTTTATTTTACACAAAATACAGTGGCATTACACCTTTCTCAACACCAATTTATTACAGCTTTATTTCATAATATGGGATGTGGAAATGGAAACAGTGCCATCATGTGATACTTTCCAGGGTACTTCACTTCTTACATTCTCCATGTCTGAGCATATAGCTACTATACAAATAAGACTTCAGAGAAACGTGATGTCGGTGTAATTCCTCACAGAGAATTCTGCAGCCATATGAAGTGTTCATGCTTTAACGTAAAAATAAGCAATACTTTTCATATCCTCAAAGAAAAACAAATAAAAAGCCTATACTTACACTGGCAATATGTACACATGCAAACACACACAGGATTCCATTTACTAAAAACCTAAATATTGTCAATTCAAGTCCATAAACCCTTCTGTGATCACAATTTTCAATTATTAATAGTATAATATATTCCTTTATTAATGGAATAAATTAATTACTTAAACAGAGAAAACCTAGTAGTTTTGGTGGAAAGAACAACTCATTTTGAATATATACACCACCTCTATCCAATTAAAATGTGAGCATAAAATTTGAAATCATGTCCTACCCCTTTTTCTTGTTCTACACACACGGTTTCTACTAACTTCAGAAATAAACACAATAAACCAAATGTTCTATTTTGCATGCATTATTCCTTCAAATATAAATCTAAATTTTGAAAATCATATTGAATTTACAAATCAATAATAATAATTAGTTAAAATGAAACTTGCACTGAAAATGATCTTGTCACCTTTCTTTGAATTCACTCTTTAGCAGTCATTTAATTTTTTTAAAAAAATTTATTTTGTGGGTGCAAGAAGTGTTAGTTTAGCAGTTACTTCTTTTGAAGTAGCTTTTTCGTTGTCGTTTCAAACAAATATATAATCACCTTTTTGTGACTAGGCCAGGTAAGTATTTTTTTTTTTTAGTTAAACACGAGATACAATGTTATCACAGGATTTAAACATCTACAAAGAATCAGTTCTCATTTATTATTTTTAATGAGTCATAGTTTATCTTAAAGCCATTTATTTTTACTGCAAAATAATTCAAGGTATTTCAGCTTAAAATTTTGCCAAAAACGTGGGAAAAATTGAAGGACTATGTCATATTGCAAGATTTCAAACCATGGATGAGTTTCAAAAATTATTTAAAAAATGACCTGCATCACCATTATGTTTATCTGTAGCAACACACTTCAGCAGGATGCTACTTGGAATTTCACATAAATGGTTTCCATAAAAAAAGAGAAATGGTTTTTATTTATGCAACCATAAAGATATCTGCTTATTTCTGAATGGCAAAAGTGACCTCTAATCACTGAAGCCAAAGAGCACTTAATCATAGTCATGAAAAAATTAAGGTTGATTATTACACTCAGATAAAGGTAAACTAGGTTTGGCTTTAAGTTATTTGGTTCCAAGCATTCCTCTTTTTTTTTTTTACAAGTTAAACAGAAGTTGAACCACTCTTCAAATGATTAATACCTTCTACAGGAAAGGTAGGCTTGAGCAACACCCATAAAGTCTATATTAAAATACCTATCTGAAGTAGCATGAGGCCGGGACTGATGGACAAGTTTTTGTATTTGTAAATATTTCATTCCTCTGAGTAGAGACTGTTTTCTTTTAATAAAATTTGTTCAGAGACTCATTTGTTCTGAGGTAGAAAGGAACTTGTCTCTTGAAAAATACTACCATTCTTTCCACCAACACCTATTCTGATGTTTTAATAAATATTCAGATCGGGGCAGAGGACTTCTGATGGTTATCATCAATCTAATATGATTACTTTGTTAGAGAAGATTTGCTGTCGATATTGCTACAATTTGAGTGGTGAGAGAACAGTCAGTATCACCAATGCATTTTAAGGTATTCCTGGGTAATGTTCCAATTGTGGGAAAGCATGTTCCAAATGTAGAGTGAGGAATGGGGCACCAAATACCTGCACTCAACCCCCCCTTACTTGTAATAATTGATTAGCTTTTCCTTCTTCTTAGACAGCAGTGTTTGGATTTAGGCAAAGAAAAGGAAGAGTTATTCAGAAATTCTTCTTCTAAAAGAATGTAGAAAGCACTGATTTGTGAAGAAATAATTTCCAATTCCTCATCAAAGTGACAAATAAAAATAATGCATTAAACCCTAAGTTCTTTTTAATTTTTTTAAGATGTATTTATTGCTTTTAATGTGTATGAATGTTTTGCCTACATGTATGTCTGTGTATCACATACATGACTGGTGCCCACCAAGGACAGAAAAAGACATCAGGTGTGCTGGGAATAGGGTTACAGGTGATTATGAACCACAGTGTGGAGACAAGGAATTAAACCCAGGTCCTCAGGAAGAGCAGTCAGTGCTCTGAACTGCTGAACCATCTCTCTAGCTCTCAAGCCCTGAGTTCTTTTGTATATAGCTATACATTTTAATGCTATTAGCAAATCCCTGGTCTAAAATATGATGATGGAAAACTTACGATGATGCTGGGAATCATTATCCGTTAGACAATTGTAAATCCATTTCATGATGAAAGAAAATTAAATGATATTAGCTTAAGGTGGTACATTTTTGCACTTATTCATTTATTTATTTACTTTTTATTTATTCATTTATTTATTGTGAATTCAGGTCTCCCAGGGCGCGCGCCCACACACACACACACACACACACACACACACACACACACACACACACAGAAATTAGAGGACAACTCCTGGGAGTTCTAGGGATAAACTCAAGTCTCCAGGTTTGGCAGTAATCACTTTTTATCTAATAAGCCATGTCAATGATCTTAAAGGGGTGTATTTTAGTACATATCATTTTAGACTAAATTACTTAACAATAAAAGTGGTATGTGTCCAAATTCAGTCTTCATCAACAGCTTTAGCTAAGCCATTTATAATACTAACACAAATCGTCTGTCCCAGGCCCCAACACTCACATGTAAACACAAAGGCAGAGATACACAAATCTATGAGGCTCACTGGGACTGATCAACGCATGTTGGTAATTTGGTGGGTGAGTGTGCCTTTCTGCTAGTTAATGTAGACTTGTCATGTGTTGCCTCTATGATATGCGACTGTTGGAAATGTCAGTAAAGGACTTGTTGCACTTATTCTAGTTAAAAAATATTTGACATTTTAAATGAAAGTAATGTTATTCCTCGGAGAAAATGAACAAAGCCTTCCTAGTCCAAGTGGAACATGACACATTTCCTTCCTGAGCCAATCCAATGACCAGTTCACATAATTCTCCCCCATGAAGCCAAGATTATGATTTTTTCTGTATCTATGTATCTCATGTTAGTTATTAATTTTAACCGTTACTGCAAACAATAGTTTTCATTTCTTCTGAAGTTATGTATATTTATAGAAAGTTCTATCATGTTGTCTTTTCATAATCATTAATTAAGTTGATCACATTATCCTGAATCATTTATCCAGTAAGTCACGGAAAAATAAGTTATGGCTTAATTCTATCAGATCTTTAGGTAAATAAATATTTTGTGTTCAATATAAGAGAAACTTACAATCCAAATGTACATTTTATGTCTTATAGAACAATTTAATCCTGAAGGTCTACTTTTCTCATTTATCATGGGTATTATAGTAAGATTGAATCAGGTAAGCACCCCAATGATTTAAAGAAATAAATTATAATAATAAATATATGATAAAGTACATTGTCAGTTTTAATTGGTTTACTTCAGGCTTCATAGGAACAACACAAAGATAAGTCTATTCAACAAAAATATGATAAAATTTTTATACATATGAATCTTTTGTCAAATAGCTGTAATTTAAATCTCATCTAAAGACAGATAGAGATATTGGGATTAAGGAAAATTTCTTTTTTTTTTTTTTTTGGTTTTTCAAGACAGGGTTTCTCTGTGTAGCTTTGTGCCTTTCCTGGAAGTCACTTGGTAGCCCAGCCTGGCCTCGAACTCACAGAGATCCGCCTGCCTCTGCCTCCCGTGTGCTGGGATTAAAGTGAAGGCGTGCGCCACCACTGCCTGGCAAAAATTTCTTTAATTAAAAAAAATTACACTTCTTTTTGGGGTATGATCATTCCCTGGGCTTTGAATTCAAGGTCTTGGTCACATTAAGCTTACTTTTTATTCTTGAGCTATACCTTCTGCCCCATAGAGACTGAATTCGAGGACATAAGTATAGTGTGTTTAGAACATATTTATAAAATAATAAGGCATTTTAAAAACTTTAACATCTGATCCATAGTCAGATGCGTTATCCATTGCACCATTGGGATGAGATCTACATGAGTGGACTGGGTGTGGGGGAGTGGCAGAGGTCAAGGAGTGGGTGATGAGAACATAGGGAAATGGGAGGGTCAACCTGAAACAGGAACAGAGTGGGGGGGCAGGGAGGAAGATACCATGATAGATGAGGACATCATGGGACTAGGAAGAGTCAGGGTGCTGGGGAGGCTCTCAGGAATCCACAAGGTTGACCCCACCTTGGTCTGCTGGCAGTGGTCCAGAGGGTGCCTGGACCGGTCTACTCTGGTGACCAGCCTAGCAAATAACCTAGCTGTCATCATAGAGCCTTTGTCCAGTGACTGATGGAAGCAGATGCAGAGATCCACAGCCAGGGGCCAGGCTGAGTTCCGGGAACCCAATTGATGAGAGAGAGGAGAGATTCTGCAGGTGAGGGACGTCAAGATCATGATGGGAGGATGTACAGAGATGATGGACCACACTAGTGGAAGCCCATGAACTGTGGACTTGTGGCTGTGGAGCCCCCATGAGACTGGACTAGGCCCTCTGGATACAGAAGACAGTTGTTTGGCTCAAACTGTTTGGGGGGGCACCCAGGTAGGGGGATCGGGATCTACCCCTGGTGCAAGGCAGGCTTCTGGGAATCCGGTGCCTGTGGTGTGACACCTTGCCAGCCTTGGTGCAGTGGGAAGGGGATTGGACCTGCCTAGGCTCAGTGAACTGGGCTCTGATGACTCCCCATGGGAGACCTCGATTTGGGGGATGTGGGGATGCGGGGTGGCTTGGGAAAGAGTGCTGGGGAGTGAAAGGAGGGAGGAGGGGGGTCTGTGGATAGCATGAGGAGTGAGTAGAAAATTTCTTAATAAAGAAAAAAAATAACATCATGAAATTTGCATACAAATGAAAGGAACTAGAAAAAAAAACTTTAACATCTTCAATTTCTTTTTTAACATACATCTCTTAATATACATCTGTTTGGTCATTTTTGAACATACTGAACATTATTGGTCATACCAAACATATTTAACAGAGTTATTTTATGATGCCAAATTTCCTCAAAACCAAGGTTCATCAGACAAAACTCTGGACAACTGATTACTTCAGTTGGTCTTCATTATGACATAATTCAGTCTGAGAGTTCTCTTGCCCAGTGATACATAATAAGTCACAGTTCCAAGATGTCAGTTTCAAGCACCTGTTGGAGTGTGAATGCACCAGGCTCCACCACATTGTAACTGTCTTAAATTATGTAAACTCTACTCCCATAACATGACTTTTCTATAGGTCATAATTAAAAATAAATGAAAATGCTAAATCTGCATTTTTTTACTTGTCTTTCAGTCTCACTTTTAAAGTTATACATAAAGAAAAAGCCTGTTTATATCTAATTTATCATACTGCCTCCAGTGGAAGATAATGCTAAAAGACTGAGTCACAATTTCACCCTTTAATAACTTAGTCATCCCTAAGTTGCACATATACATACCCCAGTAGTAATTCTTAGAAAGATACAATTTCACTCCTAAAATGGAATATTAATTGTCAACAATGTAATATGAATGGAAATGTAATTTTAAAAAATGGTGGCTAGTACTAGTCACTGCTTATGAGCATTTAGATACTTCTGCATTTTGTTGATGTTACAAACCATGGCATAATCTTGACTGTTTGTTTACCTTAGTCTATTATCTCTAGAACATAGGAAGTAGCAACAAAAATTGTAATTATATTATTTCATTAAAAGACACAACATTATCCACAAGGAAAAAGTTCGGTGAACAACTTTCCTCAAAACTAATTTGTTCATCTCTCCTGATTTGCAACATGTAGAAGTTGGTACCAGGAGTAGGATATTTCTGTGAAAAGTTTTCTATGTCTGTGTTTTTTTGGGGGGAGGGAGGGACCCAACTTCTTTTTTTTGTTGTTGTTGTTTTTATTAAGAGACCTTTCTATTCATTTTACGTACCAACAACAGATTCCCCTGTCCTCCCTCCTCCCAACCCCCAGCCTTCCACCACAACCCCCCCCCCATTCCCTCTTCCTCCACGGCAAGGTCTCCCATGAGGAGTCAGCAGAGTCTGGTACATTCAGTTGAGGCAGGTCCAAGTGCCTCCTCCCTGCACCAAGGCTGAGCAAAGTGACTCAGCATAGGCACTAGGTTCCAAAAAGCCAGCTCATACACTAGGGATAGGTCCCTATCCAACTGCCTGGGGGCCCGCTATACAGTTCAAGCCAAACAACTGTCTTACTTATCCAGAGGGCCTAGTCCAGTACCATGGGGGCTCCTCAGCTATTGGTCCACTGTTTATGCATTTCCACTAGTTTGGCTAGTTGTCTCTGTACTTTTTCCAATCATGGTCTTGATATCTCTTGCTCATGGAATCACTCCTCTCTCTCATCGATTGGCCTCCTGGAGCTCTGCCTGGGAGGCGGCTGTGGATCACTGCATCTGGTTCCATCAGTCACTGGATGAGGGCTCTATGAAAACAGTTAGGGTATTCAGCCATCCAATCACCAGAGTAGGCCAGCTCAGGCACCCCCTCGACTATTGCCAGTAGTCTATGGTGGAGTCATCCTTGTGGATTCCTGGGAACTTCCTAGCACTCTGCTTCTCCCTATTCCCATGATGTCTTCATTTATCATAATATCTCTTTCCTTGCTCTCCTACTCTGTTTCCATTCCAGCTCGAACCTCCCGTTCCCACAAGCTCCATCTCTTGCCCTCCATTACCCACCTCACCCCCAGTTTGCTCATGACTATCTCATCCATTTCTCCATCGCTAGGCCATCCATGCGCCCTTCCTAGGGTCCTCCTTACTAGCTAGCCTCCCTGGAACTGTGGGTTATAGTCTGGTTATCTTTTGCTTTATATCTAGTATCCACTTATGAGTGAGTACATACCATGTTTGCAAGTACTTCTGAGTCTAGGTTACCTCATTCAGGATGATATTTTCTAGTTCCATCCATTTGCCTGCAAACCTTGCAAACTTGTACAGCCACTCTGGAAATCAGTATGGTGGTTTCTCAGAAAATTGGGAATCAGTTTTCCTCAAGACCCAACTATACCACTCTTGGGCATATACCCAAGGAATGCTCAATCATATCACAAGGACACATGCTCAACTATGTTCATAGCACCATTATTTGTAATAGCCAGAACCTGGAAACAACCTAGATGCACCTCAACTGAAGAATGGATAAATAAAATGTGGTACATATACACAATGGAGTACTACTCAGCAGAGAAAACTATGTTTTTTGTTGCTGTTATTGTTTTTTAAGAAATATGGAAGACTTAAGGACTTTGGGACTATGAAAGCATTTGTATACTGAAAGCAGTGCTTACTGTGCTATCCTAGCAGGAACCTGAAAGACAGTGGTGTTCAGAGTAATGTGGACTATGCAGGCCCAGCTCAAGAGGTTTCTGAAGAGAACCATATTAATAACTGGGCTAGAGATCGTTTCAAAGATATTTTGGCAAAGAATATGGTGTTGTTTTTTTCCTTGTCCTAAAAAGCTACTAGAGAGTTTGGGACTAATTTCATTGGCAGAGGAGATTTCAAAACAGTAAAATATTGAATATATATATATATATTCAATATATATATATATAGTATACTATATACTATATAGTGATGCCCACAGAGCAAGACTTCACCCAACAAAGCCTCCAACTTGTAAAAAGGAAGTGCTTAAGGGTTCTTCTCATAAAGCAAATGGAAGTTTATTCAACAAAGGAAAACATCAACAAATCAAAGCTTCTGCAAGTGTAATTCAAGGAGCGGTTCAGGTTTCATCCCCCAGAAGACAGCAGAAGTTGGCATCATCAACCATGTGTATTCATGAAGTATATAGGAGTATAAGGGTTTTGGATTAGTCCATATCAGTTAAGAAAAACTGTTGAGGCTAGCTATGTAGCAGGAGAGTCCCAGCATAGAGACCAGAAGAGACCATTGGATGAAACTATGAAAGTGAAGCCTAGATTTCCCTGGAGACCCAAGGATGTTAGAGACGTCAGAGCAATGGGGTATCTACAAAGGACATGTGCAGGCATGAATGGCAACAAGCCCAAGAGGTAGAAGAGTGTTGCAGTCAACACAGCTGGAGGGAGGGACAGAGCCGTCTAAGCTCTTTGACATCAGATATGGAGCTACAGGATTTGGTGCTTGCCCTGCTAGGTTTCTGTCTTGTATTTCCCACCATGTCCCATTTCCTCTCTTTGGGAATGGTAATGCATATTCTGTGCCATTTGTGTTGGAAGCATGCTATTTGTATTTTCCTTATACACAGAGATTTCCTGGAGTCTTAGAAGAGACTTGAACTTTGAAATTTTAAACATGGTTGAGACTGTAAAAGACTATGAGGACTTTTGGAATTAGTCTAAGTGAATTTTACATTATGGTATGGCTTCAAGTCCATAGGGGCCGGGCATGGAATGTGGTAGTTTTAATGGAAATGGCCACCATGGACTCACATATTTGAATGCTTGTTCCATAGTAACTGTTTGGGAGGTACCAGGAAGCATGGCCTTATGGGAGGAGGTATGCCAGTAGTGGTGGGCTTGGAACTTTCTAAAGCCTACACCAGTGGTTTGCAAGCTGTGGGTCACAACCACTTTGGGGAGTCAAACCACTCTTTCTTAGCGGTTACATATCAGATATCTACATATAAGATTTTCACATTACAATTCATAACAGTAACAAAATTATAGTTCTGAAGTAGCAGTGAAAATAACATTATGGTTGGTGTTGTCACATCATGAGGAACTGTATCAAAGGGTCACAGCTGGCCTACATTATTCCCAGTTAGGGTATGTTCTCTCTCTCTCTCTCTCTCTCTCTCTCTCTCTCTCTCTCTCTCTCTCTGTCTGTCTCTGTGTGTGTGTCTCTGTGTGTGTCTCTGTCTCTGTCTCTTCTCTATCCTCTCCTCTCTATGCCTCCTGGTTGCTGTCTCAACATGTAAGCTTCCAGACACTGCTGCAGTGCCATGCCTGCCCACCTGCCACCATGCTCACAATAGTCATGGACTCTACCACTGAAACTGTAAGCAGGCCCTAATTAAATATTTTCTTCTATAAGTTGCTTTGGTCATGGTATCTCTTCACAGCAATAGAAAAGTGACTAATGCAACATCATACTTAGTTTGTATGATTCATATAAGTTTCTTAAGAGAGGTAAACTATTTTTTCTACAGTTTTGTCAATATATTGTCAGTTGATGTGTGTGTGTGTGTGTGTGTGTGTGTGTGTGTGTGTGCATATTTTCTCCTTCAATTATAAGCTATTGTGCCATTTTTAAATATGTGTCATGAGTCAGAAATGAAAATGTTTAGTGATAGACTATAAGTTGCTAAAAAGATATACAAGTAACCACCTTAAAGATTAAATCTACTGTTTTAAAAATGGTAACATAAAACATAATGTCATTATATATTTACTGAAGTACTATTGTAGAATATTAATGAATATTAAAATTCATAGACTTGAAGGGTAGTAAGAACTACCCACCATGATGAGGAATTATACCCATTTAAGTCAGTTTAACTGAGAACTGAGAGATAATGTTTTAATTATAAATGTAACCATCTAAAAAAAGTTTGGATCAAATTTTTTAAGTTAAATTTAAGTAATAAAAGTCAAGGAAAGTATCACTAATATGTAGTTGCATAAAGTCACTATGCTCATTAAATATGATCTGTCAGATAGCTGTGAATTCTGTCATCTAACAATATACTGATCTAATTTATTTATCATCACAGGGAGTAAGTGCTCTACATTACTTATTTGTCCAAATAATAAAGTCCAAACAAAATTCAATCAAAATCAAAAAGTCAACTTAGTTTATTTTTATTTAGACCAAAATCACAAGGTCCCTTGTTCAGCAGATGTGTTTAAATCAAGTGGAAGCTCATGATTTCAAAATTGTCAACTGGTATGCAGTCCTGCCCTCTGTGAAGTTAAGTGTGTACAAAACAGATCACGTGACTTTCATGGTCCTCAGGGCAATGTACCAGTAAAGAATGATGCCAAAAACACTGATATGTAGGGCTGCTTACCTTTGACGGACTGAACCCAGACTGTATAATTTATCTAATAGGTATAATGTATGTATCATGAGTTTTTCTCTTTCCTTTTCGCTTTTCTTTTTCTTTGGAAACAGTACTCCATGATTTGGCCCATACTGAGGTGGAACTCCTTAAGTTGTTCCATCTACGTTGGAGCGGGCTGATGGTGAACTTGAAGTAGTCTTCTAACCTAAGCTCCCAAGGTTTGAGATGACGGCAGGAGCCAATACAACTTGCTGTATCAAGTAAAAAATTTAAATACTATTTCCTCCATAATGAGACTATCACCATTTCTGGAACCATTGCATTAGTTTTTATTATCATCACTTAACAAAATATCTCATAAATGTATTTAAGAGAAGAAGGATTTATTTTAGCTTATGATGAAAGAGTCCAAGCCTCTGTAATTGGTTTACCCATAAGATATATGCCAGAAGACCCCACCTCCACATGGACAACGACACAGTCTGCTTGCAGGTTGACACATTGTCTATAGCTCTGGACCAAAGTTGCAGACTCATCTGTGTGCTATCATGCTAATACCTGGAAACCATTTCCATCGTCTGTGCTTTTCCTAAAAGATACTCTGAAGATGCTACCAAATGCCTTTGCCTTAAGTTGCCCTGACTACACTGCCCACAATTGTCAATTGTCATCAGTCTTCTTGTCTTAATAAACTGACCAGGATTTACAATAAATGTCACTAATTGCAATAAACAGCAACATCTAGAATGTTATATTGTCTTTAAATTTCTTTTTAAAAGAACTTACTCTTTTAATTTTTAATTCAGCATCACTCAAATTGTATTTATTCTTTTTTATTTTTTATCACTGCACCTTTTTATTAACTATTTTTTTCATTTATTTTACAACCCTAACACAGCTTCCCTTACCCCCCCATTCCCGTGCCCCCTCCCCTCTGTCCCCTCTCACCAATCAACCTCACTTCCACCTCTGTTCAGAAAGGGAAAGGCCTCGCATGAGTGGCAACAAAGCGTGGCATATCTAGTTGAGGTAGGGACTAAATTCCTCTTTTTGTATTAAGGCTGGGAAAGGCAATCAAGTATGAAGAATAGGTTGCCAAAAGCCAACCAAAGCATTAGCAACAGGCCCCACTCCCACTGCCAGGAGTCCCACAAACAGACCAAGTCACACAACTGTCACACATAAGCAGAAGGCTTAGGCTAGTCCCAGTCCTGGGCAGGCTACCTAGCCATCAGTTCGTAGTCTGTGAGCTGCTATGAGCAGGCCAGTTGCTTCTTGGTGGCCCTTGTGATGAATTTGACCCCGCTGGCTCATACAATCCTTCCTTTTACTCCTCAGCAGGATTCCGTGGGGTCTGCACAGTGCTTGGATGTGGATTTCTGCATCTGCTTCCATCAGCTATTGGATGAAGGCTCATGAATGACAATTGGAGTACTTATGAATATGATTACAGAAGATGGTCATCTCTCCACTATTGGTAGGAGTCTTAGCTGGGGTCATTCTTACAGATTTGTGGGAGTTTCCCTTTCATCAGGTTTCTACATGACCCTGAAATGTGTCCCCCATCAAGTTTTCTCATTACTCTTCCCTTCCATCCACCCCTCACCCCAATCCCTCCAAATCTTTTGCCTAAGTATAACAAGTGTGGACTCTAACTCAATTCTCATTAGAATTCTCTTTTTCCTTCTCCAAAACCCCAAGAGCATAGTCACTACTATCTGAACTTCTGTTAGATTCATGGTCTTCTGAACTTCCAGTAGAATGGGCAATTAAACCTTCCTTACAGCTATCTAGGGCATTGTTATCGTATAGATTCAAACAATTTCACACCATTCCCTATCAAGAGCAATTCCAAAAATCCGTAACATATTGCCAGTTAGTCAGAGCAACAACCTCATCACAGGTACCAATTTTCTATACTATTGACTTTTCTTATATGTATCATAAAATGCTTGAAAAGTAACTTATGGACACCCAGTTTTGGAGAGAGGACCTATAGGCTGTCATGGAAGGAAAAATATGATAACAAAGTGGCTACATGGTGGGCATAGTATGGAGCTAAGTCTGCTCAGCTCCTTATATCTAGGAAGGACAGGAATCAAAGACTGGAAACGCATAGAACAAATCTATAAAACCTCAAGACTCACCGCAGGACCCACTTCCTCTCTTAAAGGTACACTTCCTAAAGTTTCCTCCTAAAACAGTACTGCTGCTTAGTGACAAAGTGCTCAGGTACATGAGCCTGTGAGGTGTATTTCATTTTCATACCTGCAGACTTTGACGGTCAATGGTCTAAGACTTCAGAAAAATAATAAGGGCTATGAGCAGTCTATTTTAGGAGTCAGAGGGATGAATGAGGCTTTCACTGTTTGTCAACATGCTTGCCTCTCAGTTCAAAGTTTTGATCTAAGTTGAACTGACTTAATCTGCAAATACTATAATTATTTATTGTCAGTTTATTATTATAAACCAGAACATTGAAGAAAAGATGATAAAACACAAAATAAAATGTTACAAATGTAGCATAACTTACATAATGTCTCAAAATACTTAGTTCTATATTCTAATGTCATTAATACCAAAAAGAAAAGCATTAAACAGTGGCAAATCTTAAAATATTAAATTAAAAGATGATAGACTAGAAAAATTTACTGTTATAACATTTGTCCATTAATTTTTTCATTCATTCATCTGGTAGGTTATCCAAAAAGAAGGTACCTGAATGTGTTCCAGCTACTGCTAAGTCCAAGCTAACAGATGGAGAAGAACAAACAAAGTCAATCCAATCCATTTTGGAGCATATAAATAAAAATGAATGCACAGAAATATATTTGTAAAATATCATGATGGTGTACACAGATACTACAAAGTACATTGAAATCAAATTTCAAGTCAAACTAGTGAACACTTTGTTTTGTTTGAGACAGGGTTTCCCTAGCTTGCTCTGTAGACCAGGCTAACTTTGAACTCAGAGATCTGCCTGACTCTACCTCCCAAGTGCTGGGATTAAAGGTGTGCACCACCATGCTGGGCATAAAATAATGATCTTCTGAATGTTTCCTAGAGCAAGTATGTCCCTGAGTTTTGATCCAAAGAATAAACCATCTCTAGGAAAGGCCTTGAGAGGTACAGAGAGAGTAGTCCACACTAACACCCCTGAAGACAACAATGGAGGACACGGGAAGGACTTTCAACAACAAAGTATAACTTCTATGTATGTTATCCATACTTGATTTTACTTATTAAAAGTCAATCAGCATGCAGTTAGATTTCTTCAAAATAAACATATTAATATTTTCTCAATTATTTCTGTGGCTATGGTTGATGATTAAGAAAAACTACTTTGGATATTTCTCAAGCAAAATTATCATGACCTAGGTCACAGAAATTAAACAGTATGGGCTGGCTTCATGTGGTAAAAGACTGTGTAGAGTCACATATTACAATGTGCTCCTCTTTACTGTGGCTTTTTTTTAACTTGTAAAAATTAGCTAATAAATGTTTGGTTACACAAATCCCTAGATTTTCTGCACCACAACCCAAACAAGTCCCACTCCATTAGGAGCTACAGATCATATTACAGTGATAAATGTCAAGACTTTAATTCCTAATCAGCTACTCTGGAATGAATTCTAAAATGTTTTGGCAAAAGATGTTCAATGTCCCCATTCAGCCTTTCTAAACCTATCCCCATGATTCAATGAGACTGGGGACCATCTATCTATCCAGACAAGTGTTTTGTTTAAGCAACTTAATTTAAGATACCTTAACTAATGCCATCACATTCCCAGATAATCCATATAAGCTGCTTCAAGTAGCTGAACCTCACATTCTCACCAAAGAGTAGAAACCTGTACTCTTTACTATCTAATCCTTATGAAAATTCTAGTTGAAAGAAATAATATTTATGGAGGATTGCCTAGATAACATACAACACAGCAGCTACCCAGGCCAGATGCTCTGAATTTTACATCTCAATCTGACTAGACTCTGAACTAATTGTAAATATAATTCAAGATATGGGCATCTCGGAAAACTGACTTGATTGAACTTTTGCAGCTCTCTTCTTGTCCTCTGCTGACTGATGTCATAGATAATGACCCCTTCTCTCTGCTGTGGACTATTACTGGTCCAGTGTGCTACATGGTGTTTCTTCATGAGGATGAAAATAAAATTCATGCAGGTCAGAGTATTTATGAAAACTGATTCTTTTTTGGAAAGTTTTAAAAATGAGTTTTATATAGACAGTGCTACTGTCATACCTGAGTATCTCGTCTCCTTTAAATAAAGTAAATGAATGGCAGAGAGAACAGTCATAATTTGCTCCACTCCAGCTACTAAACAGTTTATGCAAAGCATATTTGTGAATTTTTTCTTCCTTTGATTCTATCTATGACTTATCATCATACTTTCATACTGACTAAACATCTTCCTCTAAAGAGAGTATATACAAAATTCTATAACATTTTAGATGGAATACATAAAAGTAAATATGGACTTGCATATTTTGGAAAGTTTCCTTAAAAATCCACAGAACTGGAAATGATCTGTCTCAATTATTAATTAGTATTTTTTTCACATGTGGTAGCATAATTTTAAAATTACTGTGTGACTCAGGAAAATGACATAATTTTTGTTTATACCTTATACTTTCTTGAGAGGAAAATGTTTAATTATTTCAATAAAATGTACAAAGGCAACACTAAGATATATGGAGGAATATACAGAATTATGTGCATTGATATGTGAATTTACATTCCAGATGGTTGGTACAGCTCATACAGAAATAAGAACATCTATAACTTCTATATTCCCCAGTGTTTGGAACTCCTCAGTATGCAAATTGATCTCATATTAAATGAGGACTTTGTAGACTACCATATGTACCAGTATTCAAATTGTTAATATTAATTAAAGGTACAAGTGCATACTATAGAATAAATAGAAGATTTCTGTGAAAATATATACCTTGTTGCCTAGGAAAATTGTAATTTGTGGCAAATGATTTCCAGCACACACACAATAAATAAATAAATAAATAAATAAATAAATAAATAAATAAATAAATAAATAAATAGATAAAATAAAACCAGCAAAATGCTGACTTTTTTTTTTACAAAAGCTTCATTTCCTATATACTGATAAGAAAAAATGTTAGCTATTTAGCATAATTCTAATACTAAGATTACTAATTAAACCTTGTTTAGAAAACAGCAGTGACTAAAAGAATTGCTTCTTATCTTCTGATGATTGTTAGTAGGTAATATGTTGTAAACAGGCACATCTTATATACATGAAAGAAATGGTGAAAATCTGTACTGCAAGACAGGGAAGCCTCAGCCAGCAGCAGTGTAGCAAAAATCTACAGATGGGAGGCCTGATAAAGTGCAGCCACAACCCCCCCAAAGTGAAAGGAATTTTGACAAATACAAAGACCATGCACAAATCATCTCAGGCAAGTTCAAAGAAACTGAGCAGTTCTGAACACAAAAAGAAAAACTGGGATAAACATGGGAAGTGAAGAGGCAGGGAAGAGAAAAAAAAAGAACAATGCTGTTCACAAGAATGTTGAGGGAAAAGGGCAGCGAAAGGGAATGCTGGGAGAATCAGGATTTATAATGCTAAGTTTCAAGAGAAGAATATTCTAGTGACAGAAGATTCCAGCTACAAACTCTATGAGTAAAGACTGTGATGTGGCCAAAATCAAAATATTTTTCTTTGGAAATTCCAACATATGGTGATACAGAAAGAATCTTTGCTCCAAAATATTGATAGGCATATGAATTGACAGAATTTTAAAACTAGAAAGTATGGAGTTTTGCTTATTTTATAGAAAAAAAATTAGAGAAAACTCAGTCTGCCACAGAACTTCAAGCATGAATCTCTCAAAAACCAAAGAACTTTAGTCTTTGCTTCCCAATAAAATGCTAAAACAATTTGAAATAAAAAAGCAAAACAATGTAAAAGTTTTAGATTGTTTTTATTCCTGGGAGGAAAATTATAAATAGTGTAATATTTCATATTGTTTAAAGAAAAATGACTCGCATGAAATAATGCTGAAATGAAATTCTTTTGAATGGTCAGTAGGATAAGAATTATTTCTTCTAGAAATGAGCAACTGAATAACTGGAAAATTGGAAAGTTGCTCCTTTTTCAATGCTACATCTTTAGGGGACAAATCATTGTATGTCTTGCTGAGAATGATTTCCTTTCTCTGGTTAGAGCACTTCTCAGCCATCCATTCTTCCCCTGGATACATTTGTGTCATATATAAATCTATTATGCATCCCCCCTCTCTTTTAAACTCAAATAATAGATATAAAATTCATTTCTTCTGCACTTTGAAATGAATGGTTTTCTCTGTGCATAAAACCAATGGGAAAGACAATTTCACAATGTTTAATAGTATCACAAAGGCAGTGTACTGCTGAGCTTATTTTAGTTGGAAGCAGATAAACTCAAATTATAGTTTAACCTCCAGTAATGGGAACCATTCCACTTTGAAAATATTTGTTGTAAAATTAAAATAAATAATTGATTGTAATTGCATGGAGAGAGACTCTGATGTGATTACACTCACTTGGGAGTATGCCCCATGGATGGTGTGAAATATACCCTCAAATTCTCAAAATTGGCATATTTGGTACATAGAAATAAGTACCATGTGAACAAGAACATTCAGAAGTTAATTTTAATTAGCCATACAATATGTAATAACCAAGTAAAATATTTGATTTGCCTAAAATCTACCATAGAACCTCTTTTCCTTTATAAAAGGTCATTAATTTTTATGCTAAGAAAATTATTTTTTGTAAATACTTTTTTAAGGAATGACAATGGCTAATTTTAAATTTTTTCTCTGCATAGATTGGAGAGAGGTAACCCAGAATTCTTCAGCATTTGTGGAGCTTTTGGCCGTTGATGGTAGCTGGAGGAGAGAGAGAGAGACTTTTCTTTGAAGGATTGGCCACTGGTAGGTTGCACATGGTCCAGTGGATGACCTCACACTCATGTGTCTATGGGCAACACTAATTTATTAAAATAAATACCTTTTTAAAGAAGATATAAAATTGAAGAGCAGATATGTTCTGCTCTGGAGAACAGGTCTGGAGGCAGCTAGAGTGGAAGAGCGTAGAAATGGGTAAATATGATCCAGATTCATTATCTACTTGTCTAAAAATCTTCAAATACATAGTTCTCTCTATCTCTTTGTCTCTGTCTCTGTATCTCTATATTACACACACATTTAAACATATATTATAAACTAATACAGTATAATCACATCCCTTACAAATTTGAATTCTACAATTAGGAAGATATGAGTTCAAACATGGCCTATAACAATGAAAAATATGTACATTTCTTACATGTTCGTCTCTTTGTCTCAGACTGTCTTTGTATAAAATTGGGAAGACATAAATCTAATGGATATTAAGACAATAGAAAATGTGTGTTTTAATGTTGAATCTTTATAAACAACAGGGAAAATTAACTATAAACAGTTTTTAATTTTTTTTGAGATTATAAAAGAATTAAAACATTTCTTACTTTTCTTTCTTCCCTCAAAACTGTGTCATAAGCTACTCTCTGCTTTCATTAAAATACATGGCCTCTCTCAAAATGCACTAATTGTTACTGCATATGTGTTATGTCTGTACATATATATCCCTAAATAGAACCTGTTCAGTATGCATACTGTTACTTGTATGCATGTTTTCAGGACATGCCAAATTGGGCAGGAAACGCCCAGGAGGCCTCAAATACACAAATAAATTCAGGAAACTGAGCAAAGCTAGGAGTGGAAGAGGTGGTCTTCCCTTACGGAATACAACACAAAAACTGGTATAAATGTGAGCTTTACAAAGTGAGGTTACATAGGGAATGATTCTGGTACATTCCTATGCATTTATCTTAACTCATAAAGTAATTCAGGAAGCACAGTAAAAATTTGAGAAATATAAAATGAAACATCACCACAAATAACCTGAAAACAATGCTCCTTATGTTTGATTTTTGTTTTGTGCACATCACTACAATTCTATCAGTTTACATAGACATCATACAAATTGTAACTCTGTTCTCAACCCTCCCTCTATCATTTCTTTTTACGTCAAAAGCAAAACAAGTTAACAGATTCTGTTGCAAAAAAAAATATTTTGTTGCAGAATTCCTGGTTAAGTAGAGTGGAGTTTGATTGATTGATTGATTGAGATAATTTCATCCTGAAAGCCCACACTTGCCTCAGACTAGCTATCTTCCTGCCTTCATCGCCAGGGTGATATTATTATAGCTTTTTAAAAAATATTTTTAAATTGTATTATTTGGGTACAAGTGTTTTGTCTCCTTGTAAGTGCATCGTGTGTGTGTGTGTGTGTGTGTGTGTGTGTGTGTGTGTGTGTGTGTG
>CABHPQ010146519.1:31873-57835 GCA_902168405.1 Peromyscus aztecus
GTGTGTGTGTGTGTGTGTGTGTGTGTGTGTGTGTGTGTGTGTGTGTGTGTTGCCCCCGAGGAGAAGAGAAGAGGGTGTAAGATCTTCTGGAGCAGGTATTATACACAATTCTGAGCTGCAGTTTGGGTGTTGGGACTGGAAACGGGGTTTAGTCATTGCTCTTAAGTGCTGAAACATCTCTTTAGTATCACAGATGGCTTTTTAATGTTTTTTTTTAAATTCATGCATATGTGTACGAGCATGTGTGATTCTATATGCACCATATCTATGCAGGAGAAAGGGAAAGTGTTAGATCTTTGGGGACAAGAGTTATAAGCAGTTGTAAGTTGACATGTGGGCACTGGGAACAAATCCTACATTCTCTATAGGAGCAGTTAATTTCTCACAACCACTGAGCCATCTCTTCAGCTTTAGAGAATATTTTCAATGAAGAAACCATGAGAAAAATGATTTGAATAGAATGCTCTTTGTCACATCCCACCTTTCAAAATGTCTTTCTTGGGAAAGGAGACCAGCAGCATATGCCTTCTGTCACCAAAGTAAAGAAGCTATAGTCCTTCTATGCCTTGGATCAAAACAATGGTAAAACAGTCCTAGTATATTCTATCCTGGATTTTAAACTTTATATTTAATAAAACAAACACTTCCCTGAACACATAACTTTTACACAATGGAAAACCTCAGGTAATTAGTGGAATGATAGACTTTTCTTTCTCATGTTCCTTGCCAAGATAGTATCATTTTGGGTTCAAGTTTAGCAATAGAAAGCAACGTAGTGTCTTTGCATGGTGGGGCTAGGAAGGCTCTGTCTGTCTTTGTTTTGGGAGGAACCCCATAGTTTGTGTCAGTCTGAGAAGAGTGATCAGGGTAACCAAAAAGCAGAGGCTCCATGATGCCAAAAGCAGCCATGAATACCATTTTTAATACAGTTGAGATCCAGACTAATTAGAGATTCAGAAAATGACCTCTTTTGCTTGTGTTTTGAGGATGCACAACCTTTCCTGCAACCTGGAATGTAGTGATTAATGAACTAGAAAGTTTCAGATCCCTAGGAATCAGTACTGAACTTTGTGCCATGATAGACAAACAAACATGGACCAAAGTGAAACAGAAAAATGGAAAACCAAATATATACTTGAGAACTTTGTGAAAGACTTTTAAATTGCTGGCAGTCTATGAAAATGGCCCAAGAAGACAGAAATGGTGGGAATGAATCCTGCCTACCTTAATGGGGCAACTTTGAAGGTGATTTTTTATGTAATGGTGAATAAAGTGAGGTGTGAAAAGGTAAATTCTAGCCATTATTATAAGTATACACACAATTATGAAAATGTCTATTATATTCAGGAAATGAATCACTGAATGTGAGCGGCATATAGTCGACAAAACAGAAGTGTTGTAACTGAAAATAAAGAACAGAGAGCTGAGAAATGATGACTCAAATAATGCAACTTATGAGACGGAAAACACGTGATCAGATACAAGTCTGCTTAAGCCACCCAAGACATTCAGCAATCATCTAGAGACCCTGACTCACTCTCCTCCAGGCTTTCCTTGTTTCCTTCACATCTCTGATGTGGAATGTCATATTAGCAATGCCTTATACAGAACAGGACAAACCACAATGCCTCTTCCACCTCAATTTCTATTGTTTTATATTACTTCAGTTTTCAATATGACACTTGCAATTAACTGGAATGTTGTTGTTCACTTTTTGAAGAAACTGTCTAGCTCAGTGAGTATGTGGATGTAACTGTTTTGTCTATTAGTGTCCATATGTGCGAGTGTACACGTGACATTGCATGTGTGTGGAGGTACAGAACAATTTAAAGAAGTTGGTTCCCTCTTCCCACTGTGTGTGGATCAAAGTGAGGCTGTCAAACTTGATGGCGAGCTTCTCTGCTTCTGGGCACCTTGTTGTCTCTGTATTTCTAATTTTTAATTGAGATGTTATGTTGAGATAGTGGAAATCCCCCTCCGTTCGGTACTAGAATATTTAATGGGCTTGATCTTGTGCAGGGAAGCTCCTGTGAGCTCATGTGCTCAAGAGCCACGTCATGTTCAGAAGACAGCTTCCGTCCCCATGTACATATAGGTAGCATTAACTAGACTCAGTGGGCTAAAAAATAATATTAAATAAACAATCTAAAATGGAGGCCATAATCTTAGGAAGGAGATGGGACTGGGGAGGGGTGATTCATTACAGAAGTTGAAGGGGTAGATATGACCAAGACCCATTGTATACATCATGAAAACTTCAAAAAATTAATACTTTTGAAAATGGCATATGTCTGCCTTGTCTCACTTTCATGATGCTACACTTGACAACAACAAAAGAAAGTGCTCTTCACTGGCATTCGTTTTGACTCTGTGGTTTCATCAATCAAAAATTGTTGAATAATAGAGATCTAATGAAAATACTGGAAAATTAGAAGCAAGATAATAGAAAGTTTAATATTACTGAATCATTTACTAGCTGTGTGTGCTTTGGTGGTACTTAAAATTTATGATGTTCAAGGCTCTTTTCTGTAAAGTAGGTGCTCATGAAAATTAAATTAGTTAAGTGAGTTAACAAATTTTTAATTGTTTCTTGCTTTAACAACTCCAGTTTCCTTACATTCTCTAGTAAATCTCTAGGAGATTTCCTATAAAATTCCCAGAAGGGGCCAGGCAGTGGTGGCGCACACCTTTAATCCCATCACTCAGGAAGCAGAGCCAGGCGGATCTCTGTGAGTTCGAGGCCAGCCTGAGCTACAGGGTAAGTTCCAGGAAAGGTGCAAAGCTACACAGAGAAACCCTGTCTCTAAAAAAAAAAATCCCAGAAGGGAAATTTAAACAATTAAACATTGCAGTTTGGAGAAAGTTACCACAAAAACTGCACTAGTGATCAGTACTGGCTTTGCTTCCTATTAGGAGGCAAGCCATATATATGTACAGGGCTGACAAAAATGCCATCATGGTTTTGTGGCAATTGCTGGCATGTATGGAGGTTTTATTCATTGTTGTTGAATAACTTTTCCATTCAAAAACAATAGCATATAAGAGCAATTAAACAAGTACAATGTATATAACAATTGTAAAGAATGAAAAGCAACATTATTCTATTTCACTAACAGAGTAGGGAGATAGTGAAGTATTAATAGTACCAGTGCAGAAAAATCATTATTTATAAAGTGTTTTGTTGTTTAGGGAGACTTATCAGCTGCTCTCAGAGTTTCTTTCCAAGCTCATCACATGATCACCTATAGACTCTTATGAATCATATGTCTCTAAAGTGCCTACTATGTGCCAGTGCTAAGCTTGTATAAGACACATATCTTTAGATTTCTTCAAAAGTGTGCAATCATTTTATTCAAAAGTATATTGAGCTTTATAACACCATATCACAGGCTCGCTTACCCAATGGGTTTATATGAAAATTGCCCAGTCCAGTAGGTTTAGGCAGTCCTAACATTGCAGGTCCTTGGTGCCTTATACTCATCATGCTGTCTGACAGAAACAAGTAGATGAGCTACGTATAAGAGAGCTTCCTCCGTATTAGAAAGCTCAGCTGAGGGCCAGATTACATGGGACAGGTTTTTAGTTATATTTCTCACTAGAAAAAAAAAAAAAACATTAAACTCAATGTATCAGAGATAATGCTGTTTTCTTACATATACTAATGTCTTTGTAAGCTACTTTGACCACATCCTACAGTACAGAAAACAAAAATGACAGTGCTATTGAAAATTCACAAAAACCTAAATAGAAGTTTCACAGAAAATTCCTCCACAATGGTTAGAGGGCATTTCATACTGATTTACTCCTGTTCTGCTCCACTCAACTCTATTTTAATTCTATTTCATTCCCCGTTATTCTACTCTGTTCTATTAATCCTAGCACATTACATTTCTATTAAAATACTAGTTGAAATCCATACATTTCATGAACCATTAGTGAAGCAAGATTTTTCACTTGAAATTTTTTTTGAAAATTTGAAAGCCCAAATAAATTGTTGAATTATTATTATAAACATATTATTTGATATGCACAAGATCAAATTTTAACACAACTCTAAATTGTACAATTTCAAGTGATAGTTATCTTTTAATAGTTTTGGCTATAGTGGATTAATCTGTTAAAACCCTCCAGTTTGATAATAAGGACTAGAAGCAAATAGAGGTGTCTCTCTGGATAGGAAGGAATGGAATGATATGATAAAGTGGGGAGAATTAACAAGGCTCCTTGTGGACAGCAGTAGACTGGCATTTGTCACATTTGCATTCTTTGCCCCTTCCAAACCAAAGGAGATGTTGTCACTTAGGGATGAGCATATGAAAGCAAGTCATACATGGACAATGCTTTCCTCCTCATACTGCTCCCCCATCCATATTAGGATTGCAAACTCTAGTGACTGCCACTTAAAAAGACCAGAAAACCATTTCCAGTAAATCAGTGGGTGAGATAACTCAGTATCAGAAAGTCAAATGCCTTGTTTTCTGTCATATGCACATTCCAACTTCAAGACTATTGTTTGTCTTTCACCTGGAGCCAAAGTAGAAGCTAGGAACTAGGAAAGGACTTTTGGGTGGGCACACGAACGGCAAGGATTAAGTAGATTATATGAAACTGAAGGTAGAGAAGTAGAATTGAACAGGGAAACCAGGAGGCACAGGGTGGGTTAACCCCAAGTAAGGTTATACAAAAAGCCATATGGAAGCCTACTATTTCACAATCCATCTGAAAACTAAGAAATGGAGTAATAGAATACATGTGATGTGGAGTATGGGGGTTATCCTGTGGCTTAAAAGATTGAATAGGGATGGGGCAGAGGAATGAGACAGAGGTGGTCTTGCACTGGGTAATTAAAACAAAGGATGCAAGAAAAAGCCTGTGAAGGCCTACTTCCTTGTATGCTGACATAAAATAAAACTGAAAAAAAGTTTGACTTTATTAAAATGCATACATATTGGGTTTGGCTAATTTCAGTGGGAAGTGTTATTATTTGCAAGATTTTTTTAAAGTTGTTTTTTAATGAAGATAAAGAGTTTGAAGATTTACTCTGCATAAGTAAGCCATATTGTTTCCAAAGAACATAGATTATGAAATGAAAACTGCAGCGTAAGGACTTGAATACTTTCCTAGGAGTTAATAACCAAAGAAGCCCTGAAGGTCTCCAGAACAGCACAGGCTATTGCCATTGTCCATGGTTATGCTCTATAACAATATGCTAAGACCCCTGTAAAATGGCCCCATAGGCTCATAGGGAGTAGTACTATTAGGAGCTGTGGTCTTGCTGGAGTAAGTGTGGCTTTGTTGGAGGAAGTGGGTGACTGGGGTGGGCTTTGAGGTCTCAGAAGCTCAAGCTAGACCTAGTGTGAATCACTTCCTGCTGCCTGAGGGTCAAGATGTAGAACTCTCAGCTCCTTCTCCAGCACCATGTCTGCCTGCAAGCCACCATGCTTCCTGCCATAATGATAATGGACTAAACCTCTGAACTGTAAGCCAGCCCCAGTTAATGTCTTCCATCATAAGAGTTACCGTGGTCATGGTATTTCACAGCAATAGAAACTCTAATTAAGACAACTTCATTGCTAAAGATACCACAAATTTGGCTGAAGAAATTCGAGGAACCAACCTGAACCCTTCCAGAAAACTTCCTCCTTTGGTCATAGTGCCAAAAGGTGCTATGAAAAGACTGCTTGGGAAAATACAAAACAGTCAATGGTCTTAACCAGTGCTAAACCTGCATACTATAATATTGACCTTCTGGGGATGATATATCCACTGATAGAATAGCTGCATGATTGCTATAAGACAGTTAACCACTTTTTAATGAGATGTGAAGCCTGCTGTAAAGTAGGGACTTCCATGTTTGATGCTGCAATCCTGACGAAAATTCTAGATTAGATAGACCCTAGGGTACAACATGTTATCATTATTTTGTTAAATGGTCATTCTCACAAAGTTCCCTCTTAACATTTATATTTATATTCATCGACCTGAACTGTTCTCAACCATGTTTAAAGAAACTTCCTTTTCTAATTTCTAGCAGTCAAAGGAGAGAGGCATAACTCAAAGTGCTGAGAATAAGAAATGAATGCTCAGCCCTAAACAGGACATTTATATTAATCACATCTTCACCACAAAGACTCAGGAAATGATATGGAAGAAGAAGCAGAAAGAATGTAAGAAAAAGAGGATGGGGAAGAGTTTGGTTACATGGTGTCTTCTGGATATGATGTGGCTATCCTACTCGTGAACTCGCATCACCTGGAGTTACCTGCATAACATTTGCACAATATCAAACCCAAAAAAATTCCAGCACAGAATGAGTCACTTTTATTCCTAGACCCACTCCTTATTGTAGTGTTTCTGACAGATGAGAGTTGCTTAGGGAGGGAGTATCAGCCTTTTTTTGAAGATGAGACTACTGGTAATATCCCTATGTTACAGTTAATCAGATTATTAAGAATGGCCAACAAAGTAGACAACCCATGAAAGTTCACCAATAATTAAAAAGCACATAAATAAGCAGCACCGTGTCCCCATGGAGACAACTATCTCTTAACTGTGGGGAAATTTCATTACACCAAAATGGGAAATTAAAGCTACATATTTAATTAGGTTATGAATCATCTGACTTTAAAATGGGGAAGCTATCATGAATGATCCAGACTAATCACATAAAGCCTTAATTGCAAAAGATGGGCTGAAAGGCCAATTTCATATTTACACATGATGTGAAAAACCAGTCATTGCCATCATTGAAAACTGAAGATACTCACAAGCCACAGGATGTGGACAGACTCTGAAAGTATAGAACTGGGAAACAGATGCTCCATTAGTTCCTCCAGAAAGGGATTTGACCATGGGACACTTGACTTTAGCCTAACTAAATCCTTTTATACTATAAAACTAAACAAAAATATAGCTCATCATAAGTTACTAAGTTTTCAATAATAATGCATGGAAAAAATAAGACCTATCAGAATGTAGAATTAGGAGATAGAAAATTCCTACCTATGAGACTCTTGTTCTTGTTATGTGCACCATAACATAGACTACCGAATTTTCACTTGATATATTTATTAGTACTGTGATTGATGTAGGCAAGTTAGGGCATGTATATCTCTAGAACAATAGAAAAGCTTGTTTATTTTCTTTAATAATAATAGACTTCCTCAGGTTGAAATTTCTCAGCTATGAAAAATATACCCTCTGTATGCACACCATCCATCTGGTCTACATCACATAATCCCTGAAGCACCTGGGGACAAAGGAAATAAAGTCACATGTGTTGATGTTCAAGCCACTAATACATCCCTTTTTGATCTAAGAGTTTGATGCAACAGAATCTATGCAACACGAAACAGTAATTGGTAGACAGATTGTAAGTGGGATAACACGAAACCCTGATCTAGTACTCTTTCACTGATCTAATAGAACATCGAACATCTTATTACTTTAATATGTAAATTGCATTTTTCAAATATCAATGAATGAAAGCTACAGCTAAAAGTGATAGCTTGTTTAACTTTATGTAGACAAACATTAATCTAAGTGCAGATTTTCTTACCACTTCCTTATGCTTGAGGACCAGAATGTCTAAGTGGTTCAGGTACAATGACGTGGTCCAGTATAGGTTCTTTTATTTGGTGGCTATGTGAGCTTGGGAAGTTATGAAATTCAATTTTGAAAATGAAGAGAGCATCGGCCACACTTCAGAATGTTGGCTAGATATTAAATGGGTTAATATGTGTAAAGTGACTAGAAGTCCTCTCAGATAGCAAACACAATAAATTTTAATTTTTTTAAATTATTAATTGCATTTCAATGAGATTTGGTCAGCACTTGTGAGAATTCAATCTAGTTTTAAATTTCTTACTGTAACAATTTTCTCATAAATCTTTGAGAGCTACATATGGCATAAAACAATATTTTATGAGGATTATTTTATGGAATTTGTATAGCATCAAGAGCAGTGTTTCAGACAAAACTAATTCAAGATGGGTCTCAAAAACAAAATTTAAGTGAGATCTACCTCTGCATTCTGATGTTATTGAGTTCTCCAATTCATTTGAATAAAATATATCTGATTAATGCTATAATTTAATCTAAGCAGGGAAGATGTGATACTTTAAAACAACTATTATGGGGAGATTTATTCATAGAAGTAAATAAAACACTTATGAAACAGATATAATGTCTACATAAGCCATTTCGAAGAGGGGTGTATTTTTTCCCTTTTCAATGAATGCTTAAAGCTTTCCTTCAAGCTCTTGGTTAAGCTATTGATCTGTGAAGCACAGTGCACTCTAGGGAGGCAATTCAGTTGACGTTATATCAACTGATGAGATGAATAATGATCATACTATTTGGTAATTAAACGTCTTACAAACCTTTTAAATGACTACACATCAAAAAAGCCAAATGAGGTCAAGCATATTTTATTTTTTATTCCCATACTAACGCTATTAACAATCTTTAAAAGTATCAAGACTAAAAGGGCATACTAAAATTAATTTAAACTACTTAAAGATAAAGTATGCATTAGATAGCTTACTATTTGACAATATGTGAAGTCTGTTATCTGCATACAGAGTGATTTCTACTCTTGTGTTCTATTTTTAAGAATGTTATAGAAATAATTGGAATTATTTTTTTAAGGATTGGCAAGGATAAGAGGAAGTTTTAACTAGTATCAATAAAGAAGAATTATAGTAATAGCTTTACCATTTATAGAGAAAAAAATCAAGTCACTTCAAGCTTGGTTTTCAGAATATATTTACAACTTCACTTGTAATATTAAAGAAATGTTACTTTTAGGAATATTGACACATTTAATTTATTTTTCAGTCCAACACTGAGTATCACCCCACCACACACGTACTATTCCCAAGAGGATTAAACATTAGAGTTTAAAATTTAACTAAGTGATACTGCAGTGGTGGTTCAGTTGTTAAGAGCACTGATTGCACATCTTGAGGACCAAGGTTCATTCCCAGCACGCACATTGTGGCTAACAACCATCTGCAATTCCAGGGGATATGTTGCCTTCTTCTGGCTTCCACAACCACTGCACATATGGAGTGCACAGACAAACATGCTAGCAAAACACTAATAAACACAAATTAAAAATAAATAAATATAAAAGCTATTTAAGTGTAAAAAATGTATAAAACCCATACGAAAGGGCTTTGAAAATGAAAGTACATGTCATTTCATTTCCTGAAGTGTACTTTTTATCACCATAAATCCTCAGACACTTACATTACAATATCAAGAACAAACAATCCTACATTAAGAATTTCAAAACCCTTAAAGCAGACACACCAATCTGTAATTATGTAAATTGTACTGTACTATTCATATTTAACATGCTGTTAAATAATCACTTCATTTATTTTAATCTTTATACTTATAAATCATTAAACTATAAAAATACTCCATACAATTATCATAAAACCTAGAGCAAAAAAATGAAAAAAGATAATAGAATAAAACATCATGGTTTCATCATTGTTTGTTGGAGAATCAGTTATTAAATATTCTACTTTAATATGCTATACTTTAAATAAAAGAAGTATAGTAGTAATTAAGCAAGCACAATAGGTCAAAAAACTGACCAAAAGCTAAACAAAAAAACTGTCCAAATATTTTAGGGGAAAGGTATATGATTCAAAAGAATAGAGGGTGGGTGTACTCTGATTTCTAAGAAAGAGGTGACCAGGCCAGGTCATGGAAACAAGAAGAATGAAATTAGGTTTCTTGCAAAAGGAAGGATGCCACACAGGCAAAATGTTGGTCAACGAAGAAATGCCACAATTGTGCCGGTGGCTTCAGGAGTATTGATATAGAGCTGTGGTAATTTGAATGTAATTGCATCCATAAGCTCACAGGGAGTGGCACTACTAGAAGGTGTGGCTTTGTTGGAGTAGGTTTGGCCTTGTTGGAGGAAATATATCATTGAGGAGGTGGGTTTTAAGTTCTCATATGTGCTCAAGCCACTCTCAGTGTTTCAGATCACTTCCTGTCAACTGTGGATGAAGATGTAGGGCTCTCAGCTCCTTCTCCAGCACCATGTCTACCTGCATGCCACCATGTTGCACTGTGGCTATAATGGACTAAAGCTCTAAAACTGTGAGCCACCTCCAATTAAAAGTTTTCCTTTGTAAGAGTTGCTGGAGCCATGGTGTCTCTTCACAGCAATAGAATTCCAAACTAAGAAAAGAGCCATTGTCTGTTTTCATACTTAAGTTAAGCAAGACACTACAATCATCCCACAGTGGCTTTTTATTGGGTTTCCTTTAAAAAAACATGTTCTTTAATAATTATTTCTGAATCATATGTCAAAGTCCTTGATGTCAAGGTAGTTGCCATCAATCATACTTTCTTTCTTGTGTGCAGCATTCTTCACAGTCATATGCAATACAGTTTCTAACAACTCATGTTTATCCCTCAAAATTCAAGCCGACAGTCTCTGTGACAATTACTCAGCAATAAGTACTCCAGATTTTATCCCAGCTTTTCATAATCCTATTATAAACCTGTTGATTTGCAACAAAATATCACAAATTTTGCATATGCACCAGTATGTAGCTATTACTCCATCATTTCTGACTGAGGCAATGGAAGTGGATCATCTACCCAGATTTTTATAAGGCTGCACTTAGCTCTAAACTAGGCTGTATTCATTCTTGAGCTCAGCCTTCTCTCCCAAGCTAACCAGATTGTTGAGTCCCTTTACCTCTGGCTTTATAAGACTGAGGAACACATTTTATCTGGCTCTAGGCCCATGGCTGTGTCAGCTCTTCAAAGGGAAGCTCATAGTTCCCTAAAATGTCTTCATTCACAAGTGAATTTTAAAAAGGCACTGTGCTTCTTCAAATTCAGAAGGATGCTCCAGTCTCAAGTATGACAATACACTTCAGAGACTGTCCAATTTGCAGATTTCTGCTTTCTGTGGAAGATTCTCAGGTCCTGTCGTGGCTCAATATGAGGAACATGTGCTGAGATTCCTCTCATGGAATTTCCTTTGGAAACAGTCACCATGGTAAGATTGCCACAGTTTAAACACTACCATTTCTGAGTGATTCATATTTTTATATGTTCAAATGCATGCTCCACAACCATCTATAATGCAGAGATTCTTAAAGAATATTCAAATTTGTTTGCAAAAGACAGATGGTTGAAAAACAAAACATTCGAGAGGGCAGCTAATAAATATTGTTAAACCATTATGGGAATCACAATTCATCAGGTAAAATTAAAAAGAAGTAACTTTGTGGCCGATTTTTGCTGATTACCACCTTCAGGGGTTTGTTTATCCTAGCTTTTTATAATATATTCAACTTATAAAATAATGTGCCCAATAATGAGTGGATACTTCTACCATATTATTTACCTCCCATAGTTGATTAAAAATTAAAGCAGAAATGCACAGAGAATGTATACAAATAAATACATAAATATTTAAATATTTAAAATAAATAAATAAATAAATGTATACAAATTTCATGGGGAATATTCATTCCTTGAGCTGTTAATCAAACTTTGAATGTGATAAATTCATGACAGAAAGTTCTTCTTTCTGGGTAAATATTCTCAAAAGATCCTTCTCAATTACACTGGCAATTAGACTATTGTACAGAGTTACGCATTCTAACATTTCAGAAAGTTCATAGAAATTTACTGTAAAGTATCTCTTTTCATTAAATCATATTATGCCAGTTGAGCACAGATTTGAACTTCAGAAGAAATAAACTTATTCAAGTCTACAAATAATTTTAAGAACAAAGATTCACCAAGGGGTGTTCTGAATATTAGAAGGAAGAATTTGTACTTGCAGAGCTTGTTTTCAAACTCATGAAAAACAAACAAACAAACAAAATCTTTCTGACTAAACCTTTCCTCATTTTAATTACAAAATTCCAAAACCTTTTCTTGCATTTTTAATGTATAAATGAAGTTGCTAGAATTTTCAGTGACACAGTGTATCTAAGTATTTTTAGTTTTGTTTAGAACCTTCCAGTTCTCAACAATATAAATAACAGCAGAGATTATGACTCATGCAGCATCTATATTTAGCCGTCACATTTATGGCTATTGTACAATTGGGGCAATGGCATAACCACTTCATAAAATCTTATCTAGACATGTCAGTCACTACAGCTCATATTAATTCAGTTATATAACTTATATGTCTGAGAATTTGCTTTAATATAAGCAAAAGATTATAAGGAAATATTTGTTTTAAAAATTGCTTGAGAAGAAACTTGAAGTTGGGAGAGAGTATCGTGTAGAGAACTTGGGCAAAGTTAGAGGGAGAAATGAGATAGACATGATCATAATTCGTTGTATATAACATGAAATTCTCAAATATATAGAGAAAAAATTAAAAGTTGCTTAACTCATAAAAAATGTAGAATTTTGTCCCCTGTGTTGAAAAGCACTTCATGTAGTCTGCCCCATTTAGGATAAATTCTAAGTTATATGATACAAAGGAAGAAATACCTTCCTGATTTTATGAATTACGATTCTGAAAGGTAAGTCATTCAGTTCCTAACTTATAATGTGAAATGTCCACAAATATCAAAAGATATAAAATCATCTGAGATGATTTGAAAGAAAATGGCCCCCAAAGGGAGTGGCACTATTAGAATGTGTGGCATTGTTTTAGTAAGTATCACCTTATTGGAGGAAGTGTGTCACTGTGGGCGTGGGCTTTGAGGTCTCCAGTGCTCAGGTTCAGTGTAACACCTAGTCAGTCCACTTTTAGAAGTTGCCTTCTGATCAAGATGTAGCCAGCATCTCGTCTGCTGCAGGCTCCCATGCTCCCTGCCATGATGGTAATGGACTAAACTTCTGAAACTGTAAGGTGCCACCTCAATTAAATATTTTCCCTTATAAGAGTTGCTGTGGCAATGGTGTCTCTTCACAGCAATAAAAACCCTAACTAAAACACCATCGAAAGACATTTAACATATGAAACATAAAATACCATTGTGTTTATAGATTTTAAAATCTTGAGCAGATGCATAAGCAAAGACATACTGTATTGGTATTATGAGGACTGCTGGATTGATCACAGTGACTTAATTGTATATAGACTAAATTCTCTATACCATACTATACTATACTATACTATACTATACTATACTATACTATACTATAGCCAGAGAAGTGAAACTGTTGAAAACTGAGGGGAAAATATTTCTTATGAATAGATGCATAATGAATAAGGTTTAAGTCATATAGAAAATCATTGACTGAAAAAATAAAGCATCAGTCATGTAATACGCTACCACCTCCAAGTAAGCAATGATAACATTTCAGTATAGAGAGTTTCTCTTATGAACAAATACAACTCATGTTGCTAAAATAGGGTTTAAGTCTACAATATTCACTTAAATATTATTTTTATTGTTGGTTATAATATTATTATTTAATCATCTTCACACCCAAGATTAAATATATTGACTTGTTATCTGCATTTTCAAGAAACATAAATCTATGTATTTAATCACCAACTTCATAGTACAGCAAGAACTTGAACTTGGGAAACATGGACATTTCTATACCACCCTGAAAGCGGTATAGTATTATGCAATAAGCAAATTTCCTTGTATTATTTACAGGAGACAATGACATTGAAACCACATTCCTATACTTTTGATGACCTGTCTGACTTCCTGGAAGACAAACTTCATTCTTGGCTTTCGCTATTAAACTGTCAATCACCTTCTGTAAGTACTATGCAAACACATGTCCCACCAAATTCAGAGTGAAATTCGCATCCTACTCTTGAATAATTGGAGTGAGTATATTTGGAAGAATATAGCTTCAAATGCCTAAGCATCTAATTCACAAAAAGAATAAATGAAAAAGAAAGACACTCTCTATTAGTCAAGTGGGAGGAGGTGCTTAAGGGTAAAATATTAAATAGTAAAATTATTTGTTTATATAAGTTTTATGAAGCTATTTAACATTTTTGGTATTTATTAACTTAATATAAGGAAGCCAATTACATCTAAGCTAATAGAATTGACTTTAGCTAGTCAACATCTATCCATTGGAATAAAAATAATGCCAGGTTCTATGAAGTCTGGTCCATGGATAATAATGAACTATATCTTAGCAATATGAGGACTCTAATAGCAAAGAAAAAAAGAGATACAGTATATAATTATCTGGCTGTACATATCTAACTGACAGAAATGCTCATGACATCTGTAATAGGTGTATATGTGATATTAAGAGTAAAGAATGAAGTTATTTCATCCCTAATACATCCACATGATAAACAGATGTAGAGTGAAAATGAAGATACAGTTTCAGAATACATAGTTTACTAAAACAAAACAAAACAAAACAAAAAACAAAACAAAACAAACTAAAGTAATTACAAAGACATCACGTTAAATTGACTAAATTTAAATAGTTCTTACCAATATCTATCAGTATTACTGAATTTTGGGATATTTTCCTTTTCGGTCTATTTTTTATATTTGAAAGTAGAGGAATTTACTCTTCAGTATATAGTGTAACTCATAAGTTACTTCATTTATATTATGTTACCTTTAAGATGCTTGGTAATCCCCAAAGGCAGAGTGCTGGGCCTCTCAGGCAGACGGTCTGGTTCATGGCCTGGCTCAACAACTCCTTAGTTATATAACACTAGCAGATTTCTTCACTTTGCTGAGAGCAACCCTTTCATGCTAAACTGAAGTTGGCAATGGTGGCAAGTATCCAAAGAATCACTTGGAAGAGTATCTAGTAATGGATTAATCTTCAGATACATTAGGTATGATTATCAATAGTTGAAAACCAGATTGCTGAAAGAACATCAATAATGACAACAAAATATACAACAGTATAAAGAAATGAGTATTGCTTTTAAATATGATTTAGTACCCATGAAGAGTGGAATAAGGCATAGATAGAGAAGTGGTACAGATCAAGAGAACAGAATCTTGATCATTTATGTGCCTGTGATGCTACAAATATTCTCATCCAAGGTTCAGAATATTCCTGAATACCTCCTGCTAAAGGAATAATTTTTCAGTCCAGTGTCATCCTCTTCTGATTTGAAGCAAAAGATTAATTAACAGGTGATTTATTAAACTGCAGGCAAATTCATACTCAGTCTTAAAGAAATAAATGTTTGGAGTTTACAAGAAGATGTATATCTGGATAGAATTGTTTTGATATATGTAGCATGAATCTTAAAAGTCTTATTAATAAAATCAAATCCAGGGCCAGTTATTGGGGTGAAATGCTGGATAGTCAGAGAGACAGAACAAGCCACAGCTAACCTCACCTGGCCAACTTCTCAGCTGATCTTGTTTCCTCAGACTGGAAGCCTCTGTGTCCTCATATCCGAATGGCTCTCAGCTGAACTGTGCTCCAAAGCCTGAAAGCTTAACTAGCCTAATGCTTCTCCAGGCCAAATGCCTCGAGTTTCTGGTCCTCACGCCTTATATACCTTTCTGCTTTCTACTACCACTCCCTGGGATTAAAGGCTGGCTTTCTGGGATTAAAGGTGTGTCACCATGCTTGGCTGTTTCTAATGTGGCCTTGAACTCACAGAGATCCAGAGGGATTTCTATCTCTGGAATGCTAGGATTAAAGGCGTGTGCTACCACTGCCTAACCTCTGTTTAATATTGTGGCTGTTCCGTCTCTGACCCCAGATAAGTTTATTAAGGTACACAATATTTTGGGGAACACAATACCACCACAGATATATGCTAACCAATAAGAATGAAATGCATATATAATACCACAATGAAAGAACATTCAGAGGCTAAAATGTGAAAATATTTAACAAATACCAGATAAGGTTAAATAAGTGCATTCTCTATTCCATCATATAAATTAAACTACAGTGTCTTTTTCAGTTTTCTCTGAAAAGAACTTAAAATATATCTATTCTTACTCCATTCACACACTGTTAGAGACACTTGGAACCCTAACATTAATGGAATCCTATGGGAGAAAAAGAGTCAAAGTCACTGTCAAGAACCAAAATTACTCTTGACTGTTAACAGCGATGAAATGTAAGTGGGGGCGGGGGAAGTGTCAACGATTTCTTGAGGTCGGTTAATTGTCATGTTAGGAAATTAGCTGACTAAAGGTGTGTTTTAGTTAGGGTTCCCGTTGCTGTGAAGAGACACTATGACCATGGAAACTCATATAAAGAAAAACATTTAATTGCAGGGTCTTAATGACAGTTTCAGAGGTTTCGTCCTTTATCATCATGGCAGCATGCAGGCAGACATGGTGCTGGAGAAAAAGCTGAGAATTCTTACATCTTGACTCACAGGAAGTGGTCTGTCTGAATGGGCGTAAGTTGAACATATACAAGACTTCAAAGCCCATCTCTAGAGTGACACACTTCCTCCAACAAGACCACATCTAATCCAACAAGGCCACACCTCCTCACAGTGCCACTCCCTTTGGGGGACATTTTCTTTCAAAACACCATTGGGCAGTAGAAACAGGTGGATCCCAGCAGCCAACTGGCAACTCCCTCTACCCTCCCGTATACCCTCCCCTAGATATAGATATCTGTTCCTATAACCCCAGTGCTCAGCTGGATCCCAGTCACTTCCAGACTAGCTAGCCGAGCTGAAAGAAGTAAAGAGCTTCAGTGAAAGACTCTGCCTCAGGTGACAAAGCAGAGAATATAGAGGATGGCTCCCTGAATTCCTTCATGGACACATGTACCTACATGTATGTATACATGACACAGTCCCCCTACACAAAGATGGCTCACTATTCATATGAGAATACAATGTATGTTTGTGCATATAACTGATGCCAGAATTGTTTAAATAGTTATGACAACCATTTATTGGTTATGAGAACTGATGGATAATTTGGATAGCTACATACAAGAAAAATCTATTTCATGCATATAGTAGACAGTAACCATTAACCATTATGTGATGGACAAATGAGTATGTGGATTAGCAAAACTTTATAACAACTGCACAGTTAAGAATGGTAAAACTCAAATTGCTTTTAAATTTAAAGAAAACATCACAGAAACTATGAGGGTGAAGGGATATAGAAATCCTCTTCTCAACCTGATAGTACAGAGTTTTTCTAACAAAAAGCTTTTATTGCTTTCTTCTATGAGTATTTTCTTTAATCAGACCAGGGCAATAGCCAAAAGCAGCAACATTCTTTGCCAAAATATCACAAGAAGAATCTACAGTCCAGTTGCTAATACTGTTCCCCTTTGGGCCCCCTCGTCCTGGCCTCCCAGTCCATCTAGAGCTCAGCACAACCCATTAAGCCCTACTTACACTGTTCACCTGATTGTCGTATAAAGTCCAGTCCTCCACATCCTTCCAAAATCACACAGCCAGTTCTGTCACAGCAATAGCCCACTTCCCAGTACGAACTTTTAGTAACTTTTCTATTGCTGTAATAAGACACTGTGCCTATGGCAATTCACACAAGTACAGGTTTATTTGGGGCCACATTTCCAGAGGTGTAAGAGTACATCACACTCATGTTGGGAAAGCAGGACAGCAGGCAGTCACAGTGTCTCAAAGCAGAGAGCCGAGGCTCACATTTCAAACCACAGACAAGACACAGAGAGAAATAACCAGAAATGGCACACTGTTAAAACCTCAGTGCCTGTCCTCACTGACACACATTGTCCAGCAAGGCCACACCCTGGAGGTCTCCCTGAATAGTGCCAAACCTGGAGATCATGAATTTACATGCCTAAGGCAAATGGGCGTGTGTCAATCAAACCCCCACACATATTATATGCAACTATTAGCATTTCATAGGATTTCAGATACTAAGGTGATTCTAACAATTGCCTATCCCATAAAATTTTCAGATGATAATAGAAACAAAAAAATCTGTTTTGTATTATTCTTTGAAAAGCATGTTTGTTTTCTCAAAACAAACAATATGTGAAACACATAACAAAACAAAAACATCACAGTACGTTGCCCAAAAGAAGTTTCTTAATGTGAACACATAATCTTTATTAATGGATAAAGTCTCAACTTTAGAATTATCTTCCAGTAGTGGCCAATAATTACAGCTACATGGAATCTTAAGATTCTGAAGTGCACTTTGGAAAATCTGTCCATTTGTGGTGATTATTAAATTCTCTGAGACTACTGATCCATGCATTTAAGTGTTATAGAGAGAGAATGAAGAGAATTTCCTCAAAATACTGTTGTCTTAAAAGTTTTTTCACTATTGATCTTTTACTGATGACTCATTTAATATTAAAGTAGCATCATAAATTCATAATTTCATTTATCAATTTTATTGTATTGACAAAAGTGAATTTTCTAGGTCAAATATTAACAGGAATATTTATCCCTTCTTACACTGAACACAAAAAGTATTCGATTTCACTTCTTAGCCTTTTTCATGGGCTTAAACCTGCCAAATTATTTCATTTGATTTCAGAGAATTCTCATATGGCAATCTATTTTATTTACTTTATCTTCAATAAAATGGTTGAGTGAGCGTCAGCAACTCTGAGACACTTTGAGTTTCAATCAATCTTCAGGCAAAGGCACCATTCTGTATTAGACCTACTGTGCTGGGAATTTCAGCTAGACTTTGGAATAAGACAGAAGCAGAGGAAAAATGTGACCCAAGCTTAATGAAGTCACAGTGAAGAGAAAGCCTCCCCAGGCTCTCACAGGCATGGTTTCTACAACACCAGTACTGAGTTCAACACATAAAGAGTTTCTTAATAAGGCTGACAGCAGGGAGGCATCAGACTCCAACTTTATCTTACATGAAGTTTACAGTTATAGTCAGTCCTCTTTTCTTGAGATGATAATAATAATAATAAAAACACATGCTTGCAATCACCAAACCTCTAAATTTCATATGGGAGGGAGAAAAAAACAAAACAAAACAACAACAATCCCAGGCCACCTAGGTTTGCATGGGCTACTCTCTGTGGCATTTTCGTACAGTTACTAATATGTTGTTAGTAGTTTCAACGGACCTTCCCTTACCAATTTGCATGGCATTTTAAATATAGCTGCTGGATTAGATTTTCACCACAAAACACTCAGAAAGTTTGAGCAACAACTCATTTTGGCAAATGATATCATTAAAGACTAATTCCAAGAAACAAGGGGTAAAACTGTGAAAATGTCTCCCCAAGTACATACTTTGTAATAAGCGATGCCTGTTCATATTTGATATGGGCTGTAAAAGCAGACTATTGTAATGGTGCTCTTCCCAGCAAATAAGACCATTAAAAAGGTACTTAATGTTTCAGTTGACTTGCAAAGCAGGCCAGTTAAAATTCCATATTTTGCCTTTCTTGTATAATGGTATCAAAATTTTACAAGTGCTCATCTCTAAACCATAAATTTAAAATTACAAATGTAGACTATTTTTACATGAAAAAAGTTACATTTTCATTGTCTTTTTTGTTTTTCTTGTGATGCAGGATTTCTGCTCAGATACTATCCTCACATCAACAGCAATGCAATTTGGAATAATGATTGCATGTGACAGTTTATACAAAAATTGCTGAACTATTACTTGTGAAAAAACACACTTACTTTTCTGGAAACCAAATGTATAATTTTTCTAGTCAACTCAGCATTTCAAAAGAGCACTCAAAATATCTACATATACATGTCTATATTCTTCTGCTTAAACATATTTCCTATCTCCAAAAGATGATGAAGAACAACAAGAAGCAAGCCGGACAGGTTATGCATATTAACATCCTATAAGGGTAAGAGGATTTATGCAGAACTTTCATAAAAGAAAGCTGATTGGACCAGCACATAAAACTACCTACTCCTAAGTGCAATACTTATATTGATGTGATCATTTGAAAAGGTATTAAAAGTGGCCTTTCCATGTTATAAAAATCAGTATTCCAGATGAAGTCTAAAAATGTCCACGTTTATTCCCACGTGGCTCATATCTTATAAATATACATGCCTGTACTTCCATTACATTTGCCTGAGAGATCATATATTTGGTTAGTATTAATCCACATACTCTCTACAAAGACAGAATAGTGCCAAAAATTATAAAAAATAGTTTTACAAGTGAGTTATTTATTACTATCTTAAGGGGAATTACTTGTTGACACTTAAGAAGTTATCCTCAAACTTTGTAAAATAAGGAAGAAAAAATGTTATATCTCACAATGAAGACAGAACAGCCAGTCGTTTAGCTGGGTGGTTTAGAATTAGCCTTTCAAGAAGCTGTGATGGAAGAGAGGAGGGGTGCAAGAGGAAGAGGCATGGGGGAAAGCATATTTGAAAGAACATTCAAAACTGAGTCCTCCATACCTGACATGATCAAACCAGAACAGGCAAGGTACTAGCTTATACCACAGAGTGCTGCTCACAAGAACAACAGATTCAACATGGAAGGGAGAACACAATGACAGGAAACAGGAGAAATCAGGAGGCATAAGAAAGATACTGGAAACTTCCCTAGCTCACGGTTTCTCTCTATCCCCATGATGTCTACCCCTATCATGGTATCTCTTTCATTGCTCTCCCGCTCCATCCCTGTTCCAACTCGACCATCCTGCAGCCTTGAGCCAGGTGGGGTGGTTGAACCTGCCTCTACTGAATTTAATAGGCTCTGCTGACTTACCTTCTTGTAGGAGGGAATGGGGGATGGGTTGTGGGGGAGGTTGAAGGGGCAGGAGGAGGGAAGAGGGAGATCTGTGATTGGTATGTAAAATGAATTTTTAAAATGTAATAAAAAAAGAAAGATACTAGAGTCTCTGTCACAGGCAGCATCTGCAACAAGTAGTTTCTGTACTTTTTTTTTTTTTCTTCCCCGAAACAGGGTTTCTCTGTGTAGCTTTGCGCCTTTCCTGGAACTTACTCTGTAGCCCAGGCTGGCCTCGAACTCACAGAGATCCGCCTGCCTCTGCCTCTGCCTCCTGAGTGCTGGGATTAAAGGTATACACCACCACCTGGCAGTTTCTGCACTTTTAAATAAAATCATTTCTTAACCTGTGAATTCTAATAATATGGTGATATTTTATTTGTACTGAAATGTGATTTTATGTTAATAAATAAAGTTGCCCAGGGGTCAGAGCTATTAGAGCCATAGCAAAAGCTGGGTGGTGGTGGTGCACACCTTTGATCCCAGCACTTGGTAGGCAGAGCTAGGTAGATCTCTGTGTGTTCAAGGATACAGCCAGCATTGGAGACACACGCCTTTAATCTCGATACCAACCACAGAAGACCTGGAGGTCTATACAGACAGGCAGTGACAAGGCAGTCATGTGGTTGGGTTTACAACCAATGAGAAGGCAGAACAGAAAGTCTATATAAAGACAAACACACAGGAAGTAGGTCTCTCTTGGCTGAAGAGGATCACTGAAGCAGGAAGGGTAATGCTCTTAGCTCTGACCTCTTGGGCTTTTATTTTTACATTGGCTCTGTGTTTCTTATTTAATAAGACGATTAGTTCTACATAATAAATTCTGAAAAGTCACTTTTTGAGGCAGAGTCTTTCTCATCCAGCCCAGGCTGACCTGTGTATAACTCATACTGTAGTCAGCACTGGCCCTAAACTCGCAGTGATCCTCCTGTCTCAACCTCCCAAGTGCTGAGATACAGGCATGAGCCAGCCACACCTGTCTTCAGAAATAGTACCTTTACAGGTGCTCCAACATCTTCGTCCATATGATAGTGGAAATATCCGAGAAATTTTCCTTGAAACATCATTCTTAAATTAAATGCTGGCACAGAGACCAACTTTCTAAACTGTAAAGATGTCACATACATAAAATTTATACATGAGATAATTATATAGGTATCATTTGCAGTGAATATTTATTAAACTATTATATGCTGGGCTTGGGATATAATATATCACTTATTTCTGTCAGTCACAGTGGAATAAGGCCAATGATCCTCTAAGTGTACAATCAGAGCAGATGTTATATGGGAAGACACTATGAAAATAAAGTCTTGACCCAGCTAAAAAACAGAAGAAATGACACTGTAATAAAAATGGAAAAATAAATAAATGTGCTTTAAAAAGACATAATAATGAAAACAATACAATAGGCGTTAATTGACCACAATGAAGGCAAGCCCCAAAAATATACCTGAAGATTTACATATTGGGCAAATAGGCAGAAAAGGCTAATTATCTGGGTTTTGGATGACTATAGAGAACATAATATCCAGCTAAGCTGTGGTCTGGTACCATAAGCCAAATTGAAATAAAGAATGAATTTTAGATAGCATTAAGCTTTATTGCTAAACTATGGCTTTCTATCTGTGAACAAACTTTTATAATAAATTATAATGTTCCTTTTTGTAAATATAATAATTATAAATTTTATATAATAAATTATTCAAATTTTAAATTTGGAATCGCTATAAAGGGACAAACATATCAACCTAACTCCCAAATCTGTGTCTCCAATTAATTTATTCTTCCTATAATACCTCTGGTTCAAGGTTGAAAATTCTATAAATGCCCAAGAATAAATGCTTCTTAAAATACACTTTCCTATTATGGGGAGCTTCTGGCGTTATGCATATGCATTATTTACAGCAATGTGTGGTTAATGTTCATTTAGACCTGTGGAAACAAGGCCTGCCACTACATACAATCATGACTGAACCTTAATTAGTAAGTTTCAGAGGCAGTTTTGGGAACTGCACAAAAAATCAAATTCCCTTCTCGGAAGGGACTCATCATTATTCAAAATAAATTCTCTCATGATTCATTAAAAATCTGCTGATAATTCCTGCTTTATTTTATAAATGTGTTTATTTGTTTACTTATTTTTAATCAGAGCAAACACAGACTTCTTAAGGGAAACTTAGTAAGAACTATAAAGAGTGGGAGTGTCTCAGAAGAAGCATTCTGGCCAGATTTATGTCCACCTGACACTGTCTAGAGTCATCTCAGGGGAGGGAACCTCAACGGAGCAAATGCCTCCATAAGTTTTGGTTGTAGGCAGCCTTATTATACATTTTCTTAATTAGTGATTTATACGGAATAGCCTAGTCTATTACGGGTGGTGCCACCCCAGGGATGGTGGTCCTGGGTTCTTTATGAAGGCAGGGTGAGCAAATCATGAGGAGCAAGTCTGTAAGCAGCATTCCTCCATGGTTTCTGCCTCCAGGTTCCTACCCAGTTTGAGTTACTTCCTTGGTTTCCAACAAGGGACTCTGATTCAGGATATGCAAGCCAAATAAACTCTTCATCTCCAAGTTACTTCTGGCCATGATAACTCGTCCCAGCAACAGTAAACCTAACTAGGATAGGAATTGGTACCAGGAGGGAGGCATTGGCTGTCAAAGACCCCATCAAGCTGTTTCTGGTAGGACTGTGGAAGGACTTTGAAACTTAGGGCTAAAAAGCCATTGCATGTTGAAAGTTCCCCCAGCAGTACAGTTGGAGCTTGGGAGACAATGGTGAGAACAGTGCAGCTGATGGAGGCATGGCTTGAAATGTTCAGAAGGAAGTTTAAAGGCTCAATTGGAGCCATTTACTATTTTGAACTAAGAATTTGTGATTCTGTTCAGCTGGGGCTAAAGAATCATCCACAATTAACAAGAGACTAGCAACACTGAAGTGAAATCTTTGCTTTACTGGGACAAATGATGTTGGTTAGCTGGAGCTGAGAAATTTCCAGTTATTAAGAAGAGACAAGCATCACTGAGGTTTAATATTCTGGGAGTATTTCCTCAGGATTAGCACACAGAAGCTGTGGCCCAGAATCAGCCAAGGTTGTACATTGTGCTAGCAATTGAACTTGGTAGTTTAAGAGTCACTTAGGAGGTACTAGTTTTATGAAGGTGATCAAGGAGATTATTGAGGTTTGGTAGTGTAAGAGACCAGAAGAGTCTTCTAGTGAAAGTACATCCTTAATATCAGGTGAAGCTCCAGGATTGCATGGGTCATGCAGAAAAGTTGAGGCTCAGCACCATGAAAAGAGCCCAAAGGAGGTTATTGATGAAAGTGCAGATCAGTTACAGCAGGAGATCCCAACATTTTGGAGATGCCAGTACGACTGGATTACTGCCAAGGACAGCAGAGGTGATGGAGTGGAGCCACCCTTAACAAAGGAGATAAGCTAGATGTTCTGATGCAGGCCCCTAGGAACATCCCAGAAGTCCTTGATCAAATCCCAAACATTGAACACTGAGTGATTTACACTGTTGGAGTTGGTTTTGCTTTGTTTAGATTTGTGACTCTGCCCTGGCTATTCGATTTTTGAATAAAGAAGTATTTATTTTGCTTTTACAGGAGCCCATAGTAAATAAACTTTGAACTTTTAAAGAGATTTTTTTTGCTGTTAAAAGGACTTTGATTTCTTTAAAGAGATAGAATTTTAAAGTATGAATGTGTCAAGACAGTGGGACTTTTTAAGTTTTTAATATATTCTATATTGTGATGTTTATTAATATGAGATCTTGGAGATAAATAAAAAGGAAAGGTTACTGTTAAATAGTGTTATATTGATGTGTCAATAAGGAGGAAGTTCTTTATTTTAAAATAAATTGAATTATCTGGGTTCCTGTAGAAGTAAATTTTTCTTGAAAAGAGGATAGGAATCTTATCAAAAGTTATCATAAAGATGGAGTATGTCCGTGTAATCATTAACATTATTGTGATCACTAATATCCCCACCACACAAAATTTGAATGCTAGGAAAGCAAGTGTTCTATTTTTTCATTATTAATTACCAGCTATGAACCTCGGGTAAATTACTTTTACAAATCATTTGGAGTCTTTGTTGTTTCTCGGCTTGCCAAATGAAGATTATAGCCTCAGCTCACTTACATCATAAAGATAATTAATGAGAAAATGGAGTCAACACTGGTCCTATCACTTTGAAAATCATAAATTCTGGCTCCATGTCTAGTCCTTTAATTTCTGTATTTGGCAAAGTGACAAAGTTCATAAAAACAACAAGAGGATAATCATAGGTAAAGTATGAAATGAAATAGCTGGGAAGTATTTAACTATAGTTAATGCATAAATCCCTCCGAGCAGTTATGGAGGCTCTATCTTAGAAAAGGTTTAGAAATGAGGAAGGCAGTTTACACAAAAATGAGGTCCTGAGGCTTGCCTGTGACAAAGGGAACTCACTGAGAAAAAATTTTGAAGAAGTCAAGATCCAATGATTCCCTTCGGCTTGGGGGCTTTCTTCAAAAAAAAAAAATAGTTGATAAAAGTTGACATACCAAATAGAAAATGATGAAATAAAATTCCTTACTTAAAAGTATATTTTTTTATGGGCATGGTGACAACAGGCCTTTAATCCCAGCACTTGGGAGGCAGAGGCAGGAGGATCTCTGTGAGTTTGACATCAGCCTGATTACATAATGAGTTCCAGGACAGCTAGAACTACATAGTGAGACTCTGCTTTAAAAAAAAAAAAAGGGGGGTGGAATTTAATTTTTGGGATCTCCTATCCAAGTACTAACTAGACCTAAGCCTGCTTAGCTTCCAAGAATAGAGTAAATCTGTCTCATTTACGATAATCTGGCCCTGGAGGTTATAAAGATATCTATTCCTTTACTATATATAATCAGTTACTTGAATAATAACACAATGAAACTGTAAACATAATTTTACATAACTATTAGAGATTGAAAATCTTTCATATTGACTTTGTAAATACCAAGGCAAACTACAATGAAATTTAAAGATGTATGATGTTACTAAGGAAATAAATTCTTCCTGAACATTTGAGCTCTTTAGTACTAAATGTTAGCTACAACTGGTCCAAATAAAGTTTAGGACATAACGCATATTTCAAAGAGAAAATTGTGTTGTTATTTTATGTGCTACCTTATAGTTTTCTCAGCATGTATGGATCCCCTGACTAAATCAACATTAATTTAAATTAAGTAACACTAGTTCATGGATTAAAAATTAGCAGTAGAGTGCTTACCAAGGATGTGTCTGACCCTAGGTTCAATCTACACACACACACACACACACACACACACACACACAC